>OMLM01008466.1:0-12712 GCA_900302695.1 Helostoma temminkii
TTTGAGCATTCTCCCAGGAACAGGTCAGTTATGAAGTAACAAACCAGTGTTGGTGCTGTACTGCCACACGGTGGTAAGAAACACAAGGTTCAATATATAGAAATTTCCCATATGATTTATAAAAAACATAAATGCGATATATGTGGTGCCTATTATATTTATTTTAGAAAATAATTCCAAGTAGTACAATCTTTATGTAAAAGTAGTATACTAAAAGTTTATTTTAGTGAGTATACTTAAGTATACTTCAAGTATAGTAAGTATACTTGCTAGTATACTATTTTAATACTTCTAGGAATTAAAATGGCCCACTTTTTTTTTAGCTTACCTCTGATAAGTACATAAAATGTATACTTCAACTATACTTGCTCATTTTTAGTTTGAAATAAGTATACTAATAGTATACTTGAATGTACTTCTTTTTCATAAGGGAAGTCTAAGATTAGTGCTGAATTTCTAATTAAAAGTATACTTCACATAAGCAAAATGGAAAATCGATTCGCCTAAAACAAACAAAAAAAAATACACTTTGTGTTAAATGTCTATTCAGGACCCCAGTGCCATGCCCAGACCCACATCTCAGGACCTGGCTGGATTCTGGGACCTCTTGCAGCTGTCCATTGATGACGTCACTGCCAAGTTTGATGAGCTGCAGCAGATCAAAAGCAACCAATGGCAGCTGGTGGAGAGCCCAGAGAAGAAGGTAAAGCTGGAAGCTGCTTTCCCAGTCATCCAAACACTCATGATAATTAGTCTTAATGGGCTTCAGATGAACTCGCTCAGCTTTGGAAGAAACTACACTAAAAACATTTAAGTTCCCTTTTAGGCTTGTGACCAGCAGGAGTTTAATCATTCTTATCACGACACTGCGGGAACGTACAGTGTTAAAGAGGCAGCCTTAGTTTATCTTGAACAGATACAGCCTTAGACTTTTAAACTTGTTTTCCTCACAAAAATTATAAGCTGCATTGCCAATAAAATCTTACATACATATACATGTACATATAGGAAATTTGTTTTGCATTATCAAACTAAATAATATGTGAAAAAAGAAACTGTTCTGCACCAGGGTGGGTGATATGGATCTAATACTACAGTATATCATGATATCATATGATATTTTACTATACAGCATTCTGTAACATCTACACCAGTAACATTGTAAAAAAAACACTAAACTATATAAATAGTTAACTATAGTAAATAACTGAATATTAATGAAATATTTCCAGCACAGCATGTTTTACCAAGTGTCCGTTTTTTTAGTCATATACCTCAGCAGCAGTTTGGATTGTCATTGTGTCTTTGGCTCAGTAAAAATGCTACTACTTTAATCACAGGGTGAATAACTGGCACAATCATTGAGCTTTTCTGAAAAAAATGGACTTTGTTGTTCTAACATCTGCCACGAGCTTCTACTCATATGAAGAGTTTTTGCTTGAGGTGTTTGATTCACATCTTGTTTGTTGGACTATCTCCAAAAGAAGCACTTTTTTTGGAATTAACTTTTCCTCAGATTCTAATATGTGAGCTTCCACCATACTTTGTTTGCAAGCACATATGAGATGTCTGTGCACATGCAAACACGGAATATAATAAGGCACAGCCTTATTATGTAGTTTTGCACAGCATTAAAATACACACTACTTTGTGTGTATGACTACAGAAACTTGTTAGGTCTCGGCAGATAAGCCAAAGCAGGGTAGATAAAAAGCTTAGATGCCTTTTAACATTCTCTTGTCTTCCTTCGATGAGTTTGATGGGACAGTTTTCATTCAATATTCATCTACAGTATGTGTGTGTACAACACTACTGCACAAAAATAGTGCTAGGTGTAGAGTGTGCATCAAACCACTTAAATCACCCTAAATTAAAGCTCAGTGGTAAAAGTTGTGCTTGAAAAATATTTTTTAAAAATGTACATGTGCTTCTTATTTACATAAGTTATAGAGATAGACAAGATACTTCAGGGCACTTTGATAATTATCTTCATGCTACAGTTATAGTAATAAGGGAGTTATTTACCTCAAGCAGTGAACAGGCACATTACAAGCTCCATGAAGCTGAGCCCTAACAGTGACACAGATGCTCTGTTTGGAGTGTGTTCAGGGTGACAACCTAACAACCTTCAACAGTATATTGAATGTGATCTTCAAACAGGTAATGTTCTGCCTACATAATCAATAAAGAATGCTTCTATAGCTATAAAATAGTTTCTAGATGTTTGAGAAAACAGCTTTAGAATCACAGCAGGCAGATTTCTTTAGTAAGTAATGTCTTTAGCCTGCATGTTTCTAGAATTATAAGAATTGAGGTCATGAATTAATAGTATAAAACTCCTGTGTATTTAATTCAGTGGCACAAATTCAACATTTATCATTCTGTTGATGCTCTCTCCTTATGGAAATACTCTGGCAGTGTTTCATCTGCTAATGTGACGTCCCCCATAAACTGCAATTATGCCCTCTTTTACTGACCTGAATAAATAGTTTCTCTTGTTTATGTCCATAATATGATGATATACAACAGTTAAACAAAATAAAACTATCAAATTGCCCTATATGCCCAAATATTGCTGTTCTCAATATCACAATCTGTCCATAAAGAGATTGTGATCCTCTTTTTTGTTTACAGTTCACTTCCCTTCCTCAGCACGGCAGTTATCAAACATGGCTGATTATATTAACTACTCTATTAATGTTCCATTCAGAGCTTTATAATTGTATTATCTGACACACATCGACACTTCTAACACTCTGTGAGCTGTAGAGCCTTGATTTAGATGCTGTACAGTTTTACTTGCAGCTCTACTCAGTGATTCAGTTTGTTCTGTGACATATATATTGTTACAGCAACAAGCCACACAATTGCGTATCTTGTGTAACCTGTCATCCTGTATTTTAAGGAGCGAAAGTGGCCACCACCACATCTGCCAAAGCGGCCTACCAAGGGGCGTGGCGCTGTGACGCGGGAGCGCTCTTTGGATCTTCAGGACCGTCAGCGTCAGGAAGCCCGCAGACGCCTCATGGCTGCCAAAAGGGCAGCTTCTTTTAGACAGAACTCAGCCACAGAGAGGGCAGACAGCATTGAGATCTACATCCCTGAAGCCCAAACACGGCTTTGAGATCCAGCGATTCATCCTCAGCTCCTCTTGTCCATCTCCACCAAACACCAGCTCATGGCATCACACTCAGCCTCCTCCCGCTGTCATCATGTCATCACTGCTCGTCCACTTTGTCATTATCAGTTGCCATTCTCTGTCGTCCCCACTGAAGCTACACAAGGCAAACATTTCAACTGAAAATACATTCTGCTTACCAGCCTAAATGACACTGTGGCACTGCCATGGGGAAGAATGTCACATCTTCTCTGAGTGAGAAGTCAGGTGAGTCAGTGGAGTCAGGTGTACATACCTGTCCCACAGGAAGTGATCGTTCTGATTGTAACTTAAACTGTCTCCAAAACACAGCAGACACACCAGCAGACATTTTTCCCTCTGGTATTCTTTGAATAAACGAATAAGCATGAGTGTTTATAGAGTTCATTGAGATGATTTGTGGTTATTTAAAGTAAAAAAAAAAAAATTGTCAACTGGAGCTGCTAACTTTTGCCTGGTGTAGTTTTCAGGATACGAGGGACTTCTTCACCACAGATTCTGCACTATGAGAATGAGCTGCTATAGCCTAAAATAAAATTTACTTGGTAATCATTTTAACTACATAAAGCTGATGTAGTGGTTTTCCTATTATTATTGTCAAAACTCCAGTCCTCTGGTCCATTATTGCCATTTCCCCACTGTGAGTAAGAGTAGTGCTATACTTTCCTCATTCAAAAGGGAAACACAAAGTGCAACTTTTCTCTCACCAGCAACAATGGTCTTGGGCTAAAGCACGCTGTGCAAAAGAACAGTTGCAGCAAAGACTGACATTTCCCACAATGATGTATCTAAGGAAGATATATAAAAAAAAGCCTTTAAAATTTGAAAAACTGCAGAAAAGAATACATTTTGAATTCTTTTCACTGAGGTTTAAACCTCATGTCCAGGCTTTTCTATGAAGATGAGTAAAACCTGGTACAGTTTTCTGTTTGTGGTTATGAAATCACAACAGAAAAGGGAGAAAATAAATGTTTGACAGGGTATATGAGGTGCTGTACAACTGCACTCAGTATTATTTATGCTTCTATATTATTATCATCTCTCCATCTTTAACCAGGCATGCTGCAGCTGTTGACCAGTGTTGCTGAATGAGATCTAAAAAAGGCTAAACTTCTACATCACAATTTCTATGTTCATTCATTTTCATTCATCTAATTTCATCCCCTCTTAGGACGCAATTTGCTGCTGGATACATTTCCATTGCAGAACAAATATGAATTATTAACAAAAGACAATTTTGCGGAGCCTGGAAGAGGTGACTCTATCAAACAATGCATTTTGCACCTTATAATATTCATGTTTGTATTTCCAAGGGAAATGTAGTTTATGAAGCTCATGTGATATTGTTGCAGTTGAATTGCAAGAACAGATATTGAAAATTTACTACAGAATTTCATGTTATTCTATGGATCATTTAAAATGCACTTTGTGTTGTTTTCATTTATTTCTGACGGCATTCAAGCCTGTCGTAATTACAATATTGTGTAACTCTTTTAATTATACTTACAGTATATATGATATGACCAACATCACAATCTACAGTATACATTTAATATTTACAGTTAAAACAGTTGTGCGTTCATTTAACAGTGCATTTGTCCTGCAGATTAAGGGGTGTTTCTTAGCTAACAGAAACCATTTTTCATAACACACTGCATCCAACCTTTTGTTCCAAGTGGCACATAATGAAAACACTTCTGTTGTTATTTTGATCTGCTCATGTAGTCTAGGAAAGACAGGTGCAAATGACACTTTAACAATATTCAGTTACTATAGTAAATGGTGCTGCTTTTTACTCTAAAACTGTTGTCCTTTACCCAGTCCTATGTGCACGCACACACACACTCAAGGACTTTTTAAACAGAGATTTATTAATATAGTGCCCGTTGTCTCTCCGATGACTCGTCTAGATTGTGGCTTTAGAAGGGATCATCTTTGCAATGCCTCTGTAGTGAAAATGAGGAGAAAGTTTTGTGGTTTAACTTGCTCTATAACATACAAAAGATCAGAAATATTTGTCAGATGGGAGAGATTATAGGCTTTGACATTCCACCAACTTTAATGTAAATCTAATATGCCCACTCTGATCCAAGGGCATCCTGCTATAGCTAGCCAAAAGTATAGCATCATACCTGTCTATGTTTTATACTACACCAACAAAGACTTTCTGACATGTGCAGTATCCATTCATCTTCATTTGCCAATTTAACGCTACCTAATTAAAATAAATGGGCCACTAGAATTATGCTGCACCACAGCGTTAAATGTTTTCACATTTTACTGTAACTGGAGCAGCACTCAGTAGGGGAGCAATATGTGTGATAGAATTACTTTAGCTTGTCAGGAGCAAATATGTTGGGTTTATTTTAGTTATGAATTTATGTATTTTCTCGCTTTAAGGCATGCTTTTGTCTGACCAACACCTGGAGTATTTCTCGAGGCGATATGTACGTCAGTGCTACATATGAACACCTTACCTTACTAAATGGCCTTAACCAAAACACTCACGATTGTAGAGCCCCTAAAAATGCAAAAAAAAAAATGTCCCAGGATATGCGTAGATGCAGAAAATTGAACTTAACTGGACAGCAATGTGTCACTTTCAGATTTACTTTTTTAAAAACTCAGTAAAGTTTTCAAATTTATTTAATTGGCTTAAAATTAATGTGGCCCTGCTATGGACTGGCGACCTGTCCAGGGTGTACCCCGCCTCTCGTCCGATGATAACTGGAATAGGCTCCAGGACGCCCGCGACCCCTACGGGGACTAAGCAGTATAGAAAATGGATGGATGGATGGCTTAAAATTAAGATTAAACATTGGCTATTGATTTGCTGTGTCCAAAAAGTATCTCCCCAGTCAAATGTGTGTTCCATTTCTTAAACTCAATTATTCATACCAAAACATGTATCTCTGAAAATAAGTTTCGGTATATTTAGAGTTTAACTAAGATCCAAGAGATATATCTATCTTATATATCTATAAGACAATAGATGGATTAGAACATAACGTTAAGCAGTCCAAATTTATATAATTAGTCCCCGTACTCATTCACACTCAAATACAGAAAGAGATTTGAAAATGATGTATATTTCCTGCTTCATTCAGGCTTCTACACATATTGTAGTTACATTGTTGTTCTACACATCAGTAAAATGTATATTTTACGTGTCCGTAATACCAAATGTCGAACAGAACGTTGGTCTAAAATGTATTTTTATGTGTCTTACTGAAGGGGTTAGCTGTATCCAAACATGACTCATGATTGATAGAGAGGAAAAACAATACTACACTTGTAGAGACTGATAATATGATAAGGGCTTCATTTACAGTAAGTTCATTAATGACTTTAATTCACTTAAAAATACAGTATCATAATCCATTAAGGGCTTCACTTCCAACATCAAGAACAGGTTACCAGTTCATTTTCTATGAATTGCACTCTTTAAATACGTCCTGGTTTAGTATTTGTCTTTTTTTCTCTTTAAAATGCCTCAAAGATGGTCGTGTTTCCCACTGCAGTATGGTGCAGATAGAGAGTCGGTGCTATCCAGTATATTGTTATAACGTGGCCTGTAATGGTCCTGTCACAATGTGACAGTAAGTCATTCACACTTGCTTTCTTTTAAATCTATACTCTTTATTTATTTATTCCATAGCAGGTCTTGTACAAGAAGTATCACGCTGTGCAGTTTTTCTACAATAATTTACTCACTTTACTTGGCCTGCTCGGTCAACTATGTGCATTTGTATTTGGTTTTAATGAGAAATCTTATTACCATACTTTTATTTAGAGTTCAAAAAGGCATGTGTAATATATACCGTGTACGGGTGTGGGCAAATTTGTTGGTACCCTTCAGTTAAATAAAGAAAAACTTGCAGTTCTCACTGAAATATCATTAAACTGTCCTATCTAATGAAAATCAGACATTGCTTTTGAATTGTGGTTCAACCGAAGCAAAAATAATGAAACTGGCCTAAACAAACGTTATGGTACCCTTAATTAAACATTTTGTTGCAACATTTTTTGAGGCAATCACTGCTTTTGTAACTCTCAATGAGACTTCTGCACTTGTCAGCAGGTACTTGTGAGCAACCTGCTCTGGCTGTCTCAGGTTTGAAGGATGTTTTCTCCTGACTGCACGTTTCAGCTCTTTCCACAGATGTTTCAGTTTTGTTTCATCTGTCTGAAGGACGTTCTCCCAAAAGCTTTGTGGCCTGTCAATATAGATTTGGCAAATTCCAGTCTCACTTTTTTATGATTTACGTTCAACAGTGGAGTCCTCCTCGGTTGGCTTCCATTAAGTCCACTTTGGCTCAAACAGCAACTGGTGATACAATCTGACGCTGATGTACCTTGACCTTGGAGTTCACCTCTAATCTCTTTGGAAGGTATTCTGGTTACCATTCGCATTACCCATTCCTTCAATTTCTCATCAATTTTCCTCTTGTGGCCACGTCCAGGGAGGTTGGCTACAGTCCTGTGGACCTTAACCTTCTGAATAAAGTGTGCAACTGTAGTCACAGGAAAATCAAGCTGCTTGGAGATGGTATATATTTTTTCTCTAATCTCCTTCCATGTTCAGTGTGGTACAAATCCACCCTCTAGGCAAACTGACTAATTTGAAGTTTGAAGACATGTGTGATATTAATTACAGGACACACTATTTTGTATCTTTTCTAGGGGTATCATTAATTTTGTCCAGGCCGGTTTCATCAGTTCGTTTTTTAAAATGTTTTCTGTTGAACCACAATTCAAAAGCAATGTCTGATTTTCATTAGTTAATTTTCAGTAAATGTTTTATTATTACTTTTGTCAGTTTTTACGTTATTCCAGTGCACATTGAGTTTTTCTTTCTTTAACTAAAGAGCACCAGTCTTTGCTGTGCCATCTCCACTTGTGTTGGCCTGAAATATAGAAATCCTTCCTCCCTACATTTATTTAGAGTGACTAAAGACAGTTTCTGAATTATGACAATAGCTGATGGGCTACTCCAAAAATCCAATTGCTCTTCCAACTGACTGAAAGTCTTGCAAATCAGATCTTCTTCCCTTAGACTGCATACTGTGATTCCATCGTGTGCAGTACTTGATATTCATCATCATCAGTCCAGGCTTTTGTTTAAAAATACAACCTATTTGAACAGAGTTTTGTATTGTTTCAAATTTATAGTTTTTGTTACTTGCAGGTTATTTGAAAAAAAAATCACTTTTAATTCAATCTGCAAAGTCAAAATGGTGGTAACAAGTAATTAGGTTTAAAAATCCTATGAATTATTATCTATCTTTTGATGAACTTGTCATATGCCACCCTGAAAGCCTGACTTCAACCAAACACCAGAGAGTAAAACCAACAATAGAGTGATAGATTAAACGAAGGTCATGACCTCAGTCAGTTGTTTGAATGAAAAACGATGTCACTTCAGCTGTTTTTGCACCGATCACCTGTCAGTAAGGTTGATATCTGACAGAGATGTCCTCAAAAGTCACAGGGACACCAGCTGTTGTTAACACCATTAGTAGTATGAAGTATTAAGTATTAGTAAGTATTAAGAAAATGTGTTTTGTGCTATCATATGGGCTGTTCTATATACACACACCATCTTTTTGTTATTCTATCCTTTAGAAATATTCATTATCAGCATGACAAAATGCAGACAAAATCCTAAATAATTTTTCAGTTTTGCCTGTGTCTCATCATCACACCAGGTTACGAGGGGCTTAGGACATTGACTTAGGAGTATGTACGTGACAAATCCTCAGGTGCCTTACAGTTTGAGTCTCATAGGACGTCGTGAGTGAATGTTTGTGAATGGTTGAGGTTTGTGAAAGGACTGCAACACTAGAGTGTAAGTTTGTACATAATTCTATTACCACTACAAAGGGCTGGAAACTGGGCTTGTTTGAACAGCAGAATCTAATACCTATTTACATTTGACTAGTTCAAATGTATTACTGTAATAAACTTCAGCACAAACAGTGTAGAGATATTAAAGGAGGATTCGGTACGATTTTTTTTCCTTTTTTTTTTAAACATTTACAGTTACAGTTGCTTCATGATGTCGTTTTTGGAATTCAGTTTATGTATCATGGCAATGGGCATATTTCCATTAATAGTAATGTGAATTGTAGAAAATTAATGAATACGATGACGTAAACACAACATCTCAGAGTGCACGTCACTCCCATTTCAGCAGATCATAAAACATTTACGTATCTATTTTTCCTCCAAGCTGTGATATCTTAATCTTGTAATGTTTTTGCCTGTTTGGCATCCACATCTACAGAATCTGGAGACTGACTTAACTTGACCAGCCAAAAAGTGCAATAGTGTTTTCTTACAATGACAGGCAAGCTCACCTACAGCTATTTACCTCACAGTGAAGAGTTTTAGCAAACACGGTATATTAGAAGTAGTTGTAATCTTCACAGGAACACTGTCACGCCCGTGTACTATGCAGCAGTACCTCTATGGGGCTAGTGCAGATCATCTTTCATATACAGAGCACTGAAAGCATCACGTTCATCGTACTTTACCCTATAGGAGCAAAAAAACGTGCTGTGATTAGTGCTCTTTCCTAAGTTCCTTTGCCGGGGTCGTGTTTCTCTTTTCAGACACTTCTGATCACATCCGCTTTTTACAGCAACATAATTTCGACTCAAGTCGTTCAATAGTTCTCACGAAGAAAACACCTCAGAGAAGTCTGCATAGGTGCTGAATCTACCGCCTTCTCTCATTTTTCCTAAAGTTGCTTTTTTTATTTCTTCTAAAAATCAGCACACACCAAAAGCATCAAGCGTACAAACGACAACAGCTGCTTAGTTTCAAGCTCAAGTTAGTTAGTTAGTTAGAGTTTCCCATGTAGATTGCATATTTTGAGAATCTCTTTAAATTTTCTTCAAGTGAGACTCTTTTGATTGAGATCTTTTCTCCTTGCTTCAGATACATTTGCACTGCAAAGATGTCTTTCTATTGCTTGCTCTCTCTTCTCATAAATCATATGACTCTTGGTGACGTAGACATGAGTTTTGTCTGTTTTTACAACAAACAGCAGTCATAGACCATACTCAACACTATGCTTGCATTAAAACTGACCTGTATGAGAGTGTATGTACTCCTCAAGCAATAAGCCTAATTTAAATTTTTATGTTGGCTTTTCATTTTGATCTTTAGACTGAATGGTTTTCTGGAAGTTGCTGAGCAGCTTAAAGAAACTTTGACATTTTTAGCAATGTGCATATTTTGGTTAATACGATTGCCAGCAGTCAACAACCGAGCTTAGCACAAGGACTGAAAACGTTAGCTTGGCTACAATAAAAACTTCTAAGGTCAAACAACTGATGAACTGTAGTAACAAACCATTAATTACTCAGTACTTAATCATTAGTTACTCTTACTGTGTCATGTGACCATAGTCCCTCATTAATTTACGATCACCAGGACCACTTTTTTTTTTTTTACCATATATTCATCATAAAGTTTAAAATTTAGACCAAAAGAGTAACAAATGATTGAGTGTTACATTTTATCAGGAGTCAATAGGTCACAACTTATGAATAAAGTAATATTTATACCTTTTCACAGATACTTATGACGTTACCACTGATTTACTAAAATGCATTAGTAACTTATCATTATGCTTTATATAGTAACCAATTCCAGTTATTCTGAAAATAATCACAAACTAATTTCAAATCTTTACTTTAGTACTCAAATTTTTGTGTGCAGTATTTTAGTAACAACACAAACCAACACAAAACCACTAACTGGGGTTTTACGATTGGATTTTTGCATGGAACAAACAAACAAGATGGACAGTGATGTGTTCATTTGTGAGATGCTGGTGAACAGATATTTAAAATTTTAGACAGAACCAAGCTAGCAGTTTCCAGGCTTTATGCTAAGCTAATCTAACAGTGTAACTTATGTTACATATTCATGCTACGGATGTGAAAAGGGTTTCATTCTTTTCACCTGTACAACAAAACAAAGAATTAGTGTTGTAGTCAAGACCACTTAATCTGAGACCAAGTCATTACTAAAACCGGAGTGTATCGAGATCGAGACAAGACCAAGACAAAGACAGGGTGGGACCGGGTCAAGACCACAATACAAGGCCATTTTTTAAATGGCTCAGGGGTTGACTCTCACATAACCTGCCATAACAGTATTCTTTTTAAGAGTGACAATTTACAAGCCATGCCTTGTTGCCATTACACCAACAGACAACTGACAAGCCCACACTCCTAGGACCTAGAATATGATCTACATCACTATTAATAATAATCTGGACACTGGTTATCAATGCAAATCAAGTGACCGGTGACTTGGAAGGTTTCACAAAATAACTAACTAGAATGTTTAACAATGAGGATGCTGTGAAATTAAGGATGTCAGGGGGCAGCCAATCCAGACATGCTGATATATGTAGCAGCTGTTTACTGCTGTAATGACAGATATGAAAATCATCCAGTCCCAGTGTGTTCACACTGACATCCTTCTTCTTGGGAGGGAGTTTTATAATTTAGAACAGTTTGCAGAATATCCCTGTTGTTTATGTAGACACATGTTATTTCAGAGCATTTTTCTTACATCTCCTCTCAGACACAGCTTCTCTCCCGTCTCCTCACTTAAATTAAGTGCATGTGAAAGGGGGCTGGGAAAAGGAGACATCTATTAAGACCAGTAGATTTGCATTTGAAGCAGGACTGTTACATCATTACTTCACAGTGATGATGTTAACAAGTAAATCAGACAATACACATATTTCCTCACAGTTGTGGTCTTGAAATAAAATCCTGAGTCCACCTCGTCCAAGACCATAAAAAGACCAAAACCTTCACAAAGTGGTCCTCGAGTACTACAACACTACAAATAACCCTACTTTCCTAAATATCAAATTGTTCCTTTAAGCTGGCAAACATTCTATTTATTTATTGGTCATGATAAAGAAAACCTTTAATGGCAACATAGATACATACTTGATTTCTTTAAGTCATCTTATTTATGCTGACCACATTATGGCTATACATAAGTTTCTATTTTTCACCTCAATGCACAGACACAGTTATGTACAGTCAGTGTGAGTCAGTCTACATTGTCATAAACGACAAAATAAGTATATTTTACAACTGATGCCATCTCTGCGCCAGTTATTGGATGATCACATTTCAAGCAGACTACACAAACAAACAGTATGTTGTCCACATTTTTTTTAAAACTGTGTGCTACTGTATAACTGGGAGGAGAAAAGTTTCTGTGTTTTTTCATGCTTTAGAGTTTTATGAGGGGAGAGAGCAGTCACAATTTTGTTTGCCTTTGGTGGAAAAACATATTGTGACTGTAGGTAGAAATACCGAAGGGCCTCTTATGAATTTTGGAAAGTTATGAGGGGAAAAAAAATGACAGCATGAAGGGTTTGTGGTTAGCTAAAAACTATTTTGAATTGTTAGATATATCAATAATGAGGATAAATATTATGCCAAATATTCAGTATTTGTACAGAAATATACATATAAATATATAATATATACTTAATTTAAATGGAACTATTTT
>OMLM01008466.1:12738-48946 GCA_900302695.1 Helostoma temminkii
CATTATTTTATAAGATCTTCAGATAGCATGCAGGATAGTGAAAATGAATGTATTATTTAGTGTTTCATTGCTGTTTAGTATTATGGCATTCTACAGATCAGTTTGTGTTTGTAAGATTAATTTTTGCTGAATATTTCATTTCATCTATAAATGAATTGTAAGCTTTCTTTTCTAAATGCAAAGTTTTTGAAAGATTTTGAAGTTTCAATAATTTATATCATTTTATTATTTTCTCTGCTTTGTGGTTTGGTATATTTTGCCTCTTCTCAGTACTGCTACCTACCATCTGTTGTAAATAATTATGCAAATTAAACTTTTTGAATAAAACAGCAGAGTAATTTTTTTAAGTGTGTCAGGAACTTACAGGGTTCTGCAATGGAGCTGTATCACAAACAAGTCATGTGGGATTTTAGCTCAAAGGCACAGTTAGTTATGGGGAATTAATGAAAGTCAGTGTTACAGTATCCAAAGCAAGCTCAGTGGGTCTATGTAATAATAAAGTAGAAGATACTTGCTCAGGAGAACCCCAAGTGTCTTACTACAGTACTGGCTCTTAGTTGTAACTGTTGTGATATAGATTTATAATATTTCTAGTTAGTTAATAATAGAAGTTACAAAATTTATGATTTATGAAATTGTCAGCAATTAAACCTACGAACTGAAGCTGTGTCATGCTTGGTGTTGATGCGGGTCTTTTCATATATATAGATATGTCACAGTAGGAAAAGCACAGGTGTTGATAATAAAACAAATTAATGCTAAAATAAGTTTCCAGATTCCTGGTATTATACTGCTTTCCATGCTATAATAGAAAATATTAATCTAATGTTTAAGAGCATTTCTTAGTTTTTATGCTAAAAGTGTCAGAAAGGTGACGATTCTACTATAAGTTTATTAATGGGGTCATAGTGGGCAGTGGAGTTGTACTTGTGAACAATATATAGTACAGCATGTAATATATAGTATAATGTTTTGTGTTGTATAGTAGTGAATTAAGTCAATAGTGTGAGTGGTGAATATGTGAAAAATACAGTGAGTGGATTTTCCAAGTTAAGGAAATAAAAGGAAAAAGAAACGGGATCTGCAGTGGATCCTTTAATCCACTGCTTTCCAGTTTACAATCAGGGATTGGCTTAGAAATCTTCTACTGGCAAATGATGGGGAAACAGACTTTGTAGCTAACTAACTGGTGTAGCTTCCCTCCAGCAGAGAGCATACTGCTTATTATATTTGTAACAATAGTAGTAACATAATAATACACCAGGAACTTGCATGTATGATGTGCTGCATCAATGCAAAAACACCAAAACACCATGGACAAACTGTTAATACAGGATTGACTTGGATTGATCAGACATTCAATGTCATAAAACTACACCAGCTTCTTTCCAGTGGAAAATTTACATATAACATAAATAACATTATATGTCCCATCCAAAGCCAACAAGCCCTCTATCACTTATTACTTATTCAGGGTAAAACTGAGCCTTAGCAAGATTTGTTAAACTAACAAAGGCACACATTAACAGTACGAGCTGTGTTACCTTAAAACTGGAGTTCATTCCTACAGTTTTAGTGTGAAACCATCCACAGCCTTCATAAAATCCCGAGCTCTGACCAGATTGATGCAGCTAAAAAAAAAAACATGCAGCAGCAAAAGCCCACGTGCAATTAATTTAATAAGTAATTAATTTTCATTAATAATGAAGTACTGCACTGGCACTGCAACTTCAGCCATCTTTATTTACTGTTACTACTACTCACTTCAGGAATGGATGATTCTCTGTGAAACGTGCTGCAAATAAAAATTGGATCAGCGTTTCCACAAGTGTTTTGAGTTAACCTGGCTGATTAGAGCTTTGGTCAGGTTGGGTGAGGGAGGTACTATGCTATGACAGGAGGGGAAGGAGCTGTCAGTCAATGACACTCAGCCACTCACCCAGGTCTCTCGGTGTCAATGAGGGACACCCAGAGACCTGAGGACCTGAGGATTTTGAAAATTGCTTTAGGGCAGGAATATGCAGAGAGTTCCTATATATATATAAAAGTCACAATAGTGAAGATGAGACTACTGATACATCTACTGGTGTTTTCTTTTTGCCTTGATAGAAACAATTGCAACAAAAGCGCAGCTTTACTAACTGTATCTTTACACCTGACTTTATACATGACTACCCGTGCACCTGTTTGTCTTTTTCACTTGTCATCAGTGTAACTGTAAACCACAAACAGAACACTCACAACAGTTTTAATTAAAGAAGTGGTCTTTATTACAGCAAAGAAGCCAAACATTACAGACAAGAGTAATTATGAACCATGGATATCAATTCAGTTTTCAGTCTTTCATCCAGAAACCTTCTTCATTCAGTATTCTTCAAGGCCATTACTTCAGATTTATGAAGAGGAATTATGGGTATCCTAGCAGGATTTGCTCCCTAGTTTCCCCTTAGACTTGTAGTATTAATACAACAAACAAAGCCATTGACTTAGCTGTTTACCCCCATCATCACAAGACAGAAGACAATGTTACTGTTATGACCTCTGACTTTTCTCTCCTTGCTTGGGTCAGACCAGAAATCTGGTCCGCCAACAGAATAAAGCTCTGTATTTAGTGGAAACTATGATTTTTTTAAAAACAATATTAATATCAATATTTGAAATTGAATTCTCCAGGAGTACAATCTCTGACTTTATATCTATGTTGGATCCATCATCTAAAAACGCTTCTGTTCAACCTTTACAGTACCCATGAAAGTCTATTTACAATAACATCCTTTAGAGGAGGGCTTCTTTTGTTCCAACAAAGTGGAACATATGACATTTTATTTACAGTAAAGTTGTTTTTTTTTTCTGAATTGTGCACAAACAGAAACACAGCTGGTATTCGGTAAGCTCAGAGGAATTCATGAAGCATTTTGATGAATAAAATGGTGAATCGTGGTCCAAACTGTATTCAAAACATTGATCATCCATGAGAATTTATTCAACAAAGCCCTAGTTGCAAGCTAAGATGTTGTTTAAATACTTGTAACAATGAGGAAATTCAAATGATTAGGCACAATACATGTTTTTGTTTCACAGTCTGCCTGCATCACCCAGTCAGTGTGTATTCAAGGAAAATGCTGATATGAGGATGAAGATAAACAGCTTATCCCTACTAAAACGTTCAGAGGGATAGGAGCTATCATCCAGAATACTATGATGTTCTACTGAGCACAAACAGAGCTATGGGCTTTTACACAACGTAAACACATTTACATCACAGAGATTCATTAAGTGAAAACAAGACAATACTAAGGAATTCCATCTAAATACTGAAAAACTACGTCTAATGCTTTTAATATACAGCTTCAAACAAGGGTTCTTAAACTTTTCTACGTGGATCCAGAGTGAGCAGATGCGTTCTTTTACCTCAGGACCCACGATGGGCTCATTAAATCTTAGTAACACTCTCCGGGCTCCAGAGGAATCAGATTTGTCGCCCATTTTGCATCTTCAGTTTAAGAAGCGCTGCTGGTAGAGTAAACATGGAATGAAGAATGATTGTTCTTACAAGCAATGCAAGTAAAGAATAAATACAAACAATGTGCTTTATCCATATAGACATATTTACACAAGTCTTTGGCTTATGAATAAACATCAGCTACAAAATAAAAAATAAAGAGAAAAGTGTTGGCCACCAGTGCACAAAACAGATGAAGCCTGGGGTCAGTTCACTTCCAATTCCCTTCAAACCATAAATGAAAAATATCCCATTTGTGAATTGGCTGAATTGAAAGTGCATTGGGCCCAGCCCTGAAACAAACATGATTAAGCTAATGTCGCATGGTTCAACAAAATCGTATGTGTGCATTACAATTTGTGGTACAAAGACTTCATAAGTTCCAGTAAATCACTAATTGATGCTACAAGTAAGTAGAAAACTTAAACAATGATACATGTCACACTTTTATGAACGTACACATTTCAACAAAAATCCTACACATTTTCAAATTGCCACTTGTGACACTATTGATCTAAAAGCCTAATACTCTTCATGTAAACTCTCTGTTTCATTGTCATTCTTAAGACACTACTTTATCTTTTAAACCATTTATTTTGACGTACAGGTTGCTTCATGCCTTTGACCTGTCATTCGACAGCCTACTATATGTAACCAACGTAAAATAGGTTAATAGTGGCCAGTACTCAAATACACAATAATGTTCTGACTCAGAGTTCACTGAAATAACCAGAAAAATATGAAGATGATATATTGAGTATAAAACAAAAGCAATCGCAGAGTTTGACCATGATGTGATTTTTACGTTTCTTGTCCTTGTTCAAAAATACTGGCTGCAAATACTCAAAGGTCAACATGATCAGATGCCCAACATGAACTCTGAAGATGTCAGAAAGCTAGCAGGAACGTTGGGCCACTGAAAACTTGCAGTTCTTGAAAAGCTGTTGTTGCAGCTTGCAGAGGGAGGGGGGACATCTACAGTGCACACAGAGTACTGCAGCTGAGACACCATGATGCTTGAGTCCATGGGAGAGTAGTGAAAGGCTAAACATTTAAAAGGAGCCCTAAACATACGTACAGTGGGCCCGGTGGCACTCAAAAAGCTGTACAATAAGCATAAAAGAATAAAAGGAGTAACATCTACTCTTTTGTCATACTCCCAACAGTTCCTGCTGTTAACAGTCTAAACTTCTCCCTTTTTAACAACACAACAGAAGCCAATTTCACTTGTGCCATTCGTAGGGACGCTGGATGGATGGATGCTACAGAAAGGCCACCATGGAGGGGAGTCAGGACCAAGTGAAATCAAAGAATCAAACAGACGGGAAGTGAAACAATGCTCTTCTTCTCTTCTTCACCTCTTTGTTTAGGAGGACTCAATGAACTCTAGTGCCAGGTCGTAGCAGAACCGATACTGTTCCTGCAGACACAAACACACACAGAAGACTTAATAACCTATTTCTAAAACTTTTTCTGAGTTAAATTGGTTTCAGAGTTTCAGCTACAAACAGTTCTATAGGACTTGCCCAGAGTAGTTTGTGAAGTTTTATGTGGAGTTTTACGTGACAGTGCTTCCAGCTACTTTTACAATGCATCTGAGAAGCGTCAACTGCTGCCTGACAGCTGGAAGGATTTGGGTTCAAATCTACCAAACCAAATAAATCAGATCCTTCTGTAACTCTACAGTAAGTTTGTCTCTAACTCACCGGAGTATCCACCATGTTAGGTTTGCTGTTCCTCAAGGTCTTCACAGCATGGAAGACATCAACCACACTCTGTCTTTTGGCCATCTCACACACAATGCTGCTGGCACAGAATACTCCACTACGCCCGCCTCCATTTCTATTAGATAAAAAAAAAATGAATTAAATATTAACAATTTAGTATTTCATTTGTAGGTTTCCCTTCTCTCTTGTGTTGATAGGATCGATTTTGACATAGTGATGGCAAACCATCCAGCTTGTCAGTAAGAGTCTGAGACACACTGGACAAAAACATCTTCTCCTTAAAGAGAAGTGTCATTCATGAGTTATTTACAACTAACTACGATTCCTCAAGTATTTATTAGACCACCACTGCTTTTACAAACGCATTATTATTCTCTCTTTAGCTTAAATATGAGGAAAGACAGAGAGTGTATGAAACTGTATATTTGCTGTGTACTCACAGGCAGTGCACAATGGTTCTTCCCTCTCCCTCCTCCCCCTCACGCTGCCATTGGTCAACCTGCAGGATCAGTTTGAGGAAGGAGCGTTTGGAAGCAGGGACTTCTCTGTGCCCTGCCCACCCCAGATACTGGAACTGACGAACCATCAGATAGCCTTCCTGAGGCTGAAAGATCAATTGACGCACACATTTAGAGGAACTAATTCACAGCAGCCTTGTCAAAAACAAGACTTTTCTGCACATATTAGAGATACATGCAGTGTGAAATGTTTTGTTTAGTTACAGAAACAACAAGATAACATAAATCTGAGCACTTACCCTGGTGAGGTTGCAGACCCTGAAGAGTCTACTGATCACATCACAGTCCATCGAGCAGGACATACACTCCACCTGAACCGGACCGTAACGCAGCATGCCCTCTTCTGGCCAATACTGAGGACAGCCCTGAGTAGAAACAGTCACAGCATTTAGATACAATAATTACCATCATATCTGTTAATATGATTTGAGCCTATTCGAGGACTAGTAAACAGTTACTATGTATTCTATTTAGGGTTATAAAGAGGTAGTGAAGTGTAATAAATTAAAACATTTTATTTATGTGCTGTGGATATTTCCCAATGTTGCACTTCTCATGGGCATTACTGCTAGATGTATCAGGACTTATATTGATCCCTTCATAGCTTATCAGCTGCTTGTGTCTGTACAAATGGTGTTTTCAGTATAATATACATAGGTATTGTCAGTATATATATTGACAGTACAATACCAGTTTCTCTGAAACTGTTTTGTTTTATGAAATTACAATGTTATGATAGTAAAACATTGCAATTACCTGTGCCAAGTCAATCTCATTCAGCATAACCAGACTGGTACATCCGTAGTCATAAACCAGACGCCAGAAGTCTTTGACAGTGTTAGGCAATGGATGCTGGGTAACGATGAATGCAGCTGGCTGCCTGTAGCTCTGCAAAAAAAACAAACCTTATATCAGTTTTTCATAAACATGGTCATCATCTCTATCACAAATGTTTCCTTTTCATACACAAATTTCTGCATCTCTGTTTTGTCTAATATTGTCATCCTTGTCTTTATTACATTTCTCATACATACACAAATGAAAACACAAACAACGGAGGAGAGTGAAACAGATTTTGGGACATGATACATTGAACATACTTGTAAAAAGGTAACATGATCATGCAGTGGGTCTGTCAAATCTGAGGGTGGGGAGCATGCACTGCACAACAAATGTGCTATATGTATAGTACATCTACAGATACATTTAATAGGATCAGTTATCTTCATGTTCAGTCAAATGGGAGGAAAAGATACTTGAAGAAAAACGTCTCTGAAGCACCTTTGTCAGTTACAAAATAAATGATAAAACCCACTGTAAGCGTCACAGTTTCTTTTGACATAATGAACTGACCGACTGACTGAACTAAAGTTAACTGAGCCTACGTCATCCTGAATGGAAATGTGCAGCCAAATATGTGACATGGGTATGAATGATTGAGGCTGTGTAGACATGAGCAGAGTTTAAGGTGAGGGTGGGGGGTCAGGTTTAGGATTTAGGGTGTACATGGCTTTTGCTAAACATGAACCTGATGGCACAATGACACTGAAGCCATGAAACAAATCCAGTATTGGAAATTGGAAATCCCATTACCTGGAACTCTTCTGACAGCTTGGTTAGAGAGAGGCCAAAGGTAAGTTTAATTAAACTAAACTTTAAAGAATTTAAAAAAGTGAACTTTTGTTCTCCAACAGTTTTGTTGGAGAGAAGCCAGGTTTCTTTCTACACCATGCATATATTACACTCTGTGTATCAACCATTAACGTAAACTGTATCTTTCATCCACCCCTTACTATATTGTCCTCCATTTCCAATAAATATTTATTAATTAAAACAGAACGGTGAATAAACATTAACTTATAACTGACTGTCAATAACCAGATATTGTTATCTTACCTTAAATTTATACCTACTGAATGACTGTGGGCAACATATTGAGGCAGTGCCAGCTGTTGCCAATATAAGTAAAGTTTGGATGGTGGCCAGAGTAGCTAGTGTTCTTTTCATAACCTGGATTTGTCTCTAGCCTTCTTCTAAAACCACAAACACAGCATCACACAAACAGGGAAGGGAGTCTGTGTGTGTGAGAGTGTTGTCTGTAAACAGCATATGTGCAAAACTATTTGCATGTACATGTGCTTTTTTTCCATCATTGAGTGTGTATAATCTCTTAAAAGTCTTCATTTGCAACAAATTTGTGACTGCAGTTTGGGACAACAGACATTACATATTTTAATATATATTTCTTTCCCATTCATATGCACATACATACATCCGCTAGGCTAAAATGCTATTTGCTTGTGACTCATCAAAAAACACACAGTGTAAATGTCCCAAACTACTCTTGAGTGATTTGTTGAAGATAATACGACATCACAGTGTATGTGTGTGTGTGTGTGTGTGTGTGTGTGTGTGTATGATTATGATATAGACTTACATCCATCAGAGCAGCATTGATGTAGTTGCTGCTTTCTCCGTCTATCGTAATGAGGAAGGGCAGGCATCTGTCAGGAGGAAGGCCATCCATAAAGCGGTTCTTATCTTGGTTTCTAGGCAACAATGCAATGCTGCAGTCTTCAGGCTGAGGCTGTGGGGTTACTGAGTTTAACGTCTGGACAAATAGAGACATATACTCGGTCACCACAGAGGCAAACAGGGTCTAGAATATAACACAGTACTAAAACCACATGCAACATTGTGACCTAAAGGTGGGTCTTAAGAAGATGTGAATACTTTCTAAAATTATGCCTGAGAAGTGTCAACATGTTCAGCTGCTGCAGGGACATACTGTAGACAAGTGGAATATGATGCAGGTCTTTTCTATTGACTGTTTGATATTTGTTTTGAGCTTTGTTCTGAACCTGCAGCACATGATTGATTGATGTCCACAATATAGATTTGTCTGCCTATAAGGGCTGAAGATACAAGTTTTAATTACCTGGAACTCATCCTTCAGATGTGATGAGTTGGTCTGCGAGTCAATGCGGATCAGCTCATAATAGGCTGCTTTGAACTCACACACTGGTATGGCTGTTTCTCCACATAGGCAAGCCTCTAGTATGGCATCATGGATGAATATATACTGCTCCTGAAGACATACAATTCAAGAGATATTATCATATCCACACACATATTTCACTCATTAATAATGTGAACAATCAAAAGCCAACAAGTTGCCACATGGATAACTCAAACGACTGGGACAACAAGTGAATATGACCATGCAGAGTGATGACTAATGGAAGATGGAGCTATGAATGACATGAGATGATGACTCTCAAGGCTTGATTTACTACACTTCTGAGCTCATCTCTACAGGAAATTGTCTTTTTTGGGTGTTTTGAATAAATGACAGCAGCTTAAATTCAATAAACAGGCAAAAAATAATTTAAAGAACTTGAATTGAATCTGCTTTGCTGTCATAATGTACAGTGCTGCAGACCACTAGTTTGTACATTTTAGTGATTAGTGTTTAGCATTTATAGTATACAAAGTTGTCAAATGATCACAACAATTTACTTATGGTTCTAACCTTGTCTAAATAACTGTTTGTGCCTTTCTTTGGATATAAAGACAATATATGATGTCAGCAATTTCATAATAATACATAAGCAAAGCAAAACAACAAAAAAAAAGAAACAAAGCTTGGTCTGCATGTGTTAATAATAAGTGTACATACTTCATTCTAAGTTTACAGACAATCCTTATGAGTTTATTACAAATGCTACATGTATCCATGTAAGTATGTACAGTATGTATTTGTATCTAGTTATGCCTCTTTATTCAGTATGGAGGCGATTCACTCAAGTCACATTGTAATTCTTGGTCTTGTCACTGGATGGTGCTAAAGAAGATGATGAAGATGAAAATGAAGATGGATATACCTTTCTCCTGGTCACAATAATGTTTTTACTAAGAAACACACTAAACAGACTTTCTATCTATCTAAACTGTATATTTGCTATGTTCATATCATGGCATTTATGAATGGGTCTATGTAATCACTTCAGCCTGCACCATGCTGATGGCTGAGTCTTACAGTGACAGCATATTCTAAGATGTGGATGCAGATGGAGGATGGGTAATGCAGTCACCTCAGTCTGTACCATGTTGATCCTCCTTGAGCGAAGGGCCTTCACACAGTTGTAGATGTCGACCACTCCTTCTCTCTCCGCCATGTCCAACATGATGTCAATGACTATGAAACACCCTGTACGCCCTGCTCCAGCGCTGCAGAGAGATAGGAAGGACAATCTTAATTTCCATACATTTGCAAATATTATTATATGGTACTACAGCACTGCTGTATGCTATACCTGCAGTGGACCACAATAGGCCCAGCAGAGGGTGGATTGGAGATTTTAACTCTGCGGATGAAAGAAAGTAGTCCCGTAGCATGGTATGGAACTCCATGATCAGGCCAGCCTGTGAAGTGGAACTGCTTGACTTCCCGCACCTCGTTGAAACCACGCTGAATAAACACAAAAGAAATGCAGCATATGGTTTACAGCTCACTGAATGTTTTTCAAGATTTCAAACAAAAGGTTTATTCATTATAACAACTTAGGAACATGTTGCTGGTCGACCCAAACTCTAGCTAATAGCTACAGGAATTTAAAACTATTACAGATGATGTTAAATTAAAAATTACCCTACAATACTACTGCTACAAGTTTAAGACAATATTTCACTATTCACTATTCACATATTTCAAACTCACCCTTTCCAGTGTAAATGTGCGAACCACATATTCAGCAAGAGGTTCCACCTCCACAAACGTCACCTTAAAGTCTCCGTACACTTCTGCATCATCTGGCCAATACTTGTAGCACTTGACCTATTAAAAATGAATTAGTATGTGATCAGTTACAGAACAAAAAACAAATAAAATAAAGCTTCAATCACATGACAGGATAGGGCAACAAACATAATAAACTTCATCAATTAAATAGAGCAGGATAGCAGAGATGTGCCTCTAATGCATATATTTGAAAGACCATTAGCTGTTGTAAATAAAAAAGTAAATAATGACAAACTCTGGGAGGAAAAAACTTGCTTAGCTGAATTGCACAGCAGAGCACAGATGAGAGACAAGGGAAACCAGAGTGGATTTAAAAGGAGTGACAACTCCATTGACTTTTTTTTCACAAATGGTGGACCATGGAGACTTCAAATAGTTTCAAACACTGGGAAATAGTAGCAGTAGCGCTGCTGAGTCCTAAGGTACAGTAACATGTTGAAATGAGCTAGGATTATGACAGTAATATGTTAAGGTAGTAAACTAGTGTAGTGTTTTTATTAACTGCCTGCCAGAAAAATGTCTACTACTTGATACTGATATTGATCAGACTCCTAAAACTTAGATCAGTGGATCTCAATAATTCCCCTAGGACTATTTACATGTATTACATGACCCTATATTGTTTTTGACCTCTCAGTGTCTCAGCTCTTTGGAGCTCTGGGGTAAACTTACCCTTCCGACCTCAACCAGATTGGTTACCATAACGATGCAGGCCGACTGTTCCTGCCACACCATCCTCCAAAAGTCGTACACCGTTTCATGAACAGGACCTACACACAGACACACAAATACATACTATATTTAGTACATGGTATGATGCTATGTGTGAAGGCAACAGTTATTTGTCTAACACCAGTTATACAGTTGTATTGTAGCATGTGTTTGACACTGTGTAGTATCTTACCTTGAGTAGCAATGTAGTGACTTGGCCTCTGGTAGCCCTGAAACACAGTCCGATAACATAACAACTCAATATGCATCAATAATACAGACACTTGGGCAGCAACAAGTCAAAACTAGTGTGTTGTCTCGCTCTCAAAGACAGTGGAGTAAGGTTTGCAGAAATATTTAGACACGGGCGGATTCACCAAACCTGGTCATTTCGTCATGGTGACACGATTTGAGGTAGGTTTATACTAAAACTACTAAGTTACATTTCTGAATAATTAAACAATCAACAGGCTTTTAAAATTGCACCACAAATAAAGTCCTTCATATTGATGCCTTTGTCAGCTTTACAACAACTGTGTGATGTGAAGTGAGCTATGACATCCACTCAATACTCCACTCATGGCAATAAGATAGAAATATGGGCTATAAGCTAATTTACAGCACACACTGTGATGTAAGGAAGATGATGACAAGATGAAGTGAAATCTTTCAGGCAGTAGAGACCTCGGCAACTCAAAATGTCACACCATGTTTTTAAGGACAGGTGAAAAGGAATGGATGTGGAGGTGAACACGTGTAAAGATTCAGGGGCATGAATGAATCCACAGTGATACTTACATCCCTGTACAGCCAAATCTATAGGCCAAGCCACAGGCAGAAAGAACGAGTGGAAGAAAGAAAGAAAGAAAGCACAACAATGTCAGTGAGTGTCAATCAGACAAAGAAAAGTTGCATTGACATAATGGGAGTGTGAACAGGACGTGCAGAAAAAAATCTCTAAATTAAATTAGATTAAACATAAATGACACTTCCTGATGTCACAGACAAGTCACACTGGGATTAAATCTTACAACATGCAGTTATATTGTTGTATTGTAGCGTAATTTCTTTCCAGTGCACCAACAGATACTGGATACATCAGGGAGTGTCCAACTATTCATTCTAATTCATGCTTAGCGTGAGCTGTAGCATGCATGTACATAGAAGTGAAAATGATAACAAAGAAGAGTGTGCTATAAGCAGCATTAGTATATCAAAAAGCACTAACATGCAGATGATTGTTATAAAGGTGACAGTCGAGTGGAAATGGCAAACGATGATTATGGAGTAATGGACAAACAATAGGTAAAACTAGCAAATGAATCATGAATGAATCGAGGGACCAGTCAAAACATGGATGCAGTGACTTCAAGGAAAAAACGCTTATTTACTTTCTTGCTGAGTGTTAAATGAGTTAGATGTGTCTATATGTTTTATGCGTTATAGCAGTCAGTTAGCTTAGCTTAGTATTAAGTGTGGAAACATGAAGTAACAGTATCTGACTCTGCCCTACCAGCACCTTTAATTGCTACCATGCTGTATGTTGCTTTTTTATCTGTACAAAAACTTGGCTATCCTGCTTTTTGTAGAATCTAAGCAACAAAAAGAAATAAAACATTAATTAGTGAGCTTTAGACATGTCAGTGAGTTAACTCTGTTACCTTTGGGTAGTTTAGATTATTGTCTAGATTAGCTGTTTCTAGTCTTTATGCTAAGTAAACTGGCTGTTACTTCAAATTTACTGTACAATCATGAGAGTGGTCGAATTATTTCTTTAAAATAGATTAGTGTTACTGAAGTTATTGAAGAAAACTCTTTGTACAGCTCTTGTGGTATACTGTATGGTTTTCTACTAACAATAATACATTTTTACTAACTAAATGATTTTGTAAATAATGTAATTTAATTTGGCTGTAATGAGAATTTAAGAATAAATGGGAGAATAAATGGACAGACTTGGGAGGAAGACAGCAGGATCCCTGAGAAAGACATGTTGTGTGTTTGTGGTGGCTGGAGATGCAAAATGGTATGATGGATGACCAGTAGACACAATAAAGGTATAGAGGCCTGACATACGAGCGAGGGAGTGTGGTTTCGTTGGTTTCGTTGGGAGCCAATAGTAGCATTCGCTGCGTTTCCACTTACATCGATGTAGTTGGCGTTAATGTAGTCGGAGGAGGGGTCGTCTTCTATGGGCTGGAGAATTACCCTTGAATGGTCATCTAATGAAATACACAAGAGGAATAGTGTGAGACAGAGGTAAGATCCAAATGTGATTATAATATACAGCCCATTTGTTGTAAATATTGTTAATGAAGTTATGAACAGATTATTCACAAGTGTATTTTGGACCTTTGGAAGTTTTGGATAATCCTGTGGATTATATTTTTGTCTTGCTACAGAATAAGTTTAATAGCTCTTTTACAGGATACCTTTCTACTGTGTAAGAGTAGGATTGTTCATGTTCCCTTGAAGATAAGTATAGCATCATTTATACATCTAACAGAGTGGATCTGTGAGTAACCTCTTCACTTGAAATGGATATACAGTGGAATTGTAATAAATAGAATAGGGTCAAAATGTACCTTCTAATGAGACATTACAGCACCAGAGATAACAGAGACAGTAGCACAGACAAAATCCTATTTTACCAGCTTCTTACTATTCTTGCTGGGTTCCTACATGTACATAATATTATTTGCTATTAGTTAGAAAGGTTTTGGTTATTTTAAGTGAGACATCTCTACATTTTGTTTTTCTCTGACTTCTTATGACTGCCTTGAGCCTTGAGTCCTGGAAACATAGGTCACTCTCTGTTTCTTCAATAGAAATACAGGCAAAAACTTTACACAGTCAATCAACAATATGAGGTATACAGTAGTATTCTATGAATAAATGAATACAGTTACCCAACAACAACACAATTATGTGTCACTTGTTACAGACATAAGTGCATCACAACTAAGAGTCTCTGTTCGGCTAGCATAGAATATTTCAGTAAAATGTTCTTCTTATTTTGTCTAAATAAATAACTATACCCAGGGGAAAACCTCAGATTTTCAGAACATGAACTAATGGTTATTTTCAAGGTCTACAAATGAAAGGGGTGTTTGTGCCTTTAAAGTTACTGCTCATCCACTTGGGAACACAAAGTCTCATAGCAGGCAAAAAAGCATCTTAAAACCCAGTGTTACACTATTAATTATGCTGGTTTCTACTTGTCTGTTTGACCTCACTGTTTCACTTTTTTCTTCTGGTAAGTCATAAAAAAACTTGATGGTTTGCTTACATGCTATGATGTTCCCATAGCGATTCTTGGTGCGGTTCTGCTCCTTCTTGGCCACATCCCAGGAGGCTGACTGGCCTTCAAAGAAACTCTGCATCACAGAAACAGAAAATAAAATTATACATCATATTAATACTCCTGTAAGATAGCTCTTACTGACTCTGACTTATATGATTGTTTTCTGTAGTGGTTATATTCCATTGGCAGACAAGCAGATATTGTTTATTTGATACTAAATCAAGACAGTGCTGTAGCACTTTAACTGTTCAGTCAATAAGGCAGACATTACCCTCAAATTAGGAGGCAATTTAATGCTAATAGTCAGTTTATCAAACATCACAGGAAGCATTACAGATTTTCACAATAATAGCATACCTTTTGTTGAACTCTACAACAAAAGCACTAAGTGTGTAAAACACATTTCAAATATCTTCATGTGTTGCATTGCCAGCTGCTCTCTACTACTATTTTTTAAAAAACAAACAAAAAAAATACCATGACTGCTGCTACTACAATACATCTTCTGCTTTTGCTATTGCTGATGTGACTACAAGCACTGGTAATAGAAGTGCTGTTAATAATAATCTTACTTCATACTCCTCCTTAAAGCCGTAGCTGTCAGAGGTTTTCATCAGGTTAATGTGTTGCAGAAGGTCGGCCACTCTGATGGCAGGGTGGAGCTGTCCTGTCTGATAAGGAGATTCAGTTCCTTCACAGTGATACCGAGGAACATCTAGAAGCCTGCTGTTCTCTGCTGCAGAGCCACTGTGGTTCTCATCTGTTAGAAGTGGAAATTACTCATCAGCTCAAAAGCAAATTAACCAAAACATTTATTGCATTTATTAAAGACTTTACATTATTGCTTGAAAGCAATTCTTATATGGTCCTAAGAGAAGTAAAAAGAATAAAATAATTCAATTTTTTGTTGTTATCAGGTGTGATAGATGAATTGTACAGTTAAAAGAGTTACAAAGATAAAGTAGGTTAGGTACAATTATGCAAGCTCACTGATTACTAGCCTGAAAACTCTAGATCTAAAAGTGAACAAAATTCAGCTTTTCTAACAAACCAAACCAACCATTTTTTGTTTTCTCATTCTGTACTCACCTGTGATTGGAACTACACGTCAAAGCAGCAGAATAAGAAAAGAGTGCAATATTTTGTCAGATCAGGCTATGATGATTTGTTGATGCTTCAAACATGTACAAAGGTTAAGTCAGACTGCTTTGGAGATGGCTGTGATGTCACAAAACAATGGAGCATGAAAAATTTATCAAACGTGTTGGACATCTTGGTAATTTTGCCACTTCACTAACATGTCTGCAAAAGCAACAAGACACTAAATAATTTGGATGTAATTAACAGAAACTGAGTTTAACTAAATACACAGGGGAGGTGTTTTAAAAGGTCAAACTAATGCAGAACGTCCAGGTGAACATGTCAGTGCTGTGGAGATAATGTGAGTCGGCAGCAGAAATGCAAGTGACAGGTTTTATTATGGCACGTCCTTGGTGTTGCAGCACAACTGACTGATTTCATCTTCAGTGATGTTTATTAACTGACACTGTTTATTTCATCCAACTGATGCTTTTCTCTGCTCTGAGGACATGTTAGCTCATTATTTTTTGTTACAGGTTTGTTAACCCCTCATCAGGTCAATTAACAGTAAACTTGACCTGACACTGCTTCTTATTTCTACTTCCTGCTCCTTCTTTCCACGCTATGACATGATTGGCTGGGACATACTGTAACTGCAGCCTTCACACCAAATTAGGGCCTATGGAAAAGTTAATTAACACAGTTTGGTGGGACTGTGGATTGTGGACGCCTGAGGGGAATGTTCAAACTGTATTGTGGAGCAGTGTTAACACTAGACACAACTAAAGATAAACACACTGCAGTATACCATTGGAACTGGAGAAACATCCAAGTTGGCAAATATTACACAATTTCACATTTGAGACACTTAGACTGGGGCATGAGCAACAAAATAAGCCTGGGGAATAACACAGATGGTACAGCAGGCTTCTAGATCCAGCGCACACAAAAAATTCTTCTGCCAAAGACACAGGGCCATAGGCACTATGTTGACTTGATGTCACAGGTTTAATTTGCAGTCATTTTGCAGTGGCAATGTGACAAATTATCTTCCCCCTTTTAAGTTTCAGTGTCTGTCACTTCTGGGACGAGAGATGGCATGCCTTAAAACAACTCAAAACTGTGGAAATAATGAGGTCTCTATGGGAGAATGACAGTAATTACTGTGAATATCAATAACTCTCAGTAAGAAACAGAAACCATGGCTGGGATTGGGAGTGACTGAACCTAGGGAAAACACAGGATGACAGATGAAGTGTTTGGCTGTTGGCTTTTAGAGATTTTAGTGTGTTTTACACAGAGATCTGGCACTGGGTGATATAAACAGAAAAAAGATAAACATACAGTTTTATCCTGTATCCTATCCATAATATATCTAATGCATTACACATCTTTAGAGTGATTTTTCACCTAATCTGAACTTTTTATATACTTATGTTGGCTGCTGACCACTATCTGTAAAAATACCTTCATGAAACATCTGTCACTTCCAATCATTTTTAACACCATACAGATACTTCACACAAGCCAAACATGAATGTCAGTGATTAAATCAGAGACATTACAGGTTGTAATGGAGACGCCAAGACAGCCACAGTTACAGACATTTATACGTAAACCTAAGCTACAGGGCAAGCACAGGGGTTTTATGACAATGGTGGGTGATTACTACAGGGTTTTTATTGGTAAATGTGACATATCCATCCATGCCAGAAGCCTCACCTAACACAGCAGTAGGGACCAAAGGATCGTTGGGCACTGCAGGAGGAGACATGGTAAAGAAATTCTCTAAATTTCAGCATTAATCAAAAATAGATAAGGATCCCCAATTAAAAGGTCTGTCTATCCTGGAAAATACTATCCCACAGTGTTTGCTTTGCTCAGTGTGCTCTGATCATTTACAAAATCATTTGTCATAACATTTTTGTTTCCAGTTTTAAAACATTATTTAAGTTTTTTTCATAGAATTGAAACTATTAGTCAAATAACTGATTTAATCAGCCAAAACTGCAAACATACCAAACATAACCTTATTCCAATGATGTGAGAATTGACTCTCAGTTTAAGTGACTATTAACTCTACATTTTTGATTACTGGGCTGTTTGTTAGACAAAGCAAAATATTTGAGAATGTTTTTCTTTCCACACATTGTAGATATAAATAATAATGTTTGAAAACCACATTTGTTGTAGTGAAAACTGAGCTTGTGGACAGTTGCCTGGTTGTTAGTAGGACTAAAGTTGTAAAATTCAGGTCTCATCAGGGAGAGCGGGAGACAAAATAGATGAACATACTGTATGTGTTAAAATGAAGATGGAATATTTGAGTTTTATGAACATACATCTGTTGTTGTAGTTGTGAGAGTCCATGAAAGTCACAGCCATGGGATCTTCTCCATGCAGAGTGCTCTGATCAGCATAGCTCCGGTCCATGGCATTCACCATGTGTGTCATTTCCTGCCGCGTTGTTCCGATAGCGTCTTTACGTTTTTTAGCCAGTTTCCTGTCAGAGGCACAGACAGACACAGTCAGACATCTTGCAGGCAAATGAACAAATATCAGCTAGCCTGCAGACCAACTGCTCACTTAGATTAGCGTTGCAAGGAATAAAAGTTCAAATGTTCTGTGGGATGCAGGTTGCTGATTCTCAAAAGCTGGGAGAAGGGAAAAGAAAAGGAAGGACAGAAAACAAGTTAGGAAGGTAGAGTAGAGGAGAGGATGCTTGTTTGTAAATGGCAGCGTTTAACAGGCTCAGCTATAGGAGCAAAAGGAAACAGCATCTAATACAGGCCAGGGAAAATGACCAATGACAAGTAGCACAGGGAATCTTGTTATTAACCTTGGTACAGATAAGCTGTAAGATGAAAGCCCCCAAAATCTTAATTCCCAACTGAATATTTTGCTATCTAAACTTAATGTTTAATCACAATGTAAGCTGTCCATAAATGAAATAAAACTTCAAAAACACAAACAGAAAATCCTAAAAATGTGAAACATTTGGCTTTCATCTGACAGCAGATCAGGAAAATCCCAATAAAATAACATTAAGGGAGAGACTTATCATCTGCAGTAGCCCGTGGAAACATTTACCAAATTATAAGAGTTATTATCATATGAGTGGTAAATTTTTGTCATAGTCAGTCCAGTGTTATGAGAGAGGAAAACATTTCATAACAAAGATACATTTCATTTTATTGTAAAACTAAATGTAATTATTGAGAAAACTTTCTCTATCATGAGACCAGTGTCTGTTGAAGAAAAATAATGGCACAAAAAACTAACAATTAAGGTTTTACAGGATTTTTAATTCTTTCAGTGTCTGCACTCCATGAAATCCCAGGAAAACAGTTGAGGGCTGAATATTTCGAGCATGGCAGAGCATGCAGGAACATTATGTATCCAGAGCCATAAATATGCATCAGTTAGGAGAACATCTTAAAAGTGATAAAACTGTTTTTTCATGGTCAAGAAATGAAAATTCCACCCTTGAATAGGAATTTGAGTACCCATATATAAATGAAAAAAAACTGTAGCTTGGCTGCAGCTGAACAAGGCAGAAGACTAATGATGATATCAATTATTGATGGTTTCCAAACTGATACAATGTACAGCTCTGTCAGTCTCAAACAGACATAATACATGCTCTGTTTCCTTTGCATATGAAGTATTTTACCTCCTGACCCCACAATACACCAACTCCACCTCTAAGATACAAACATAACAACCCGCACTCAAAGAAAACAGATTAAACTGGAAGAATCACACAATATCAACCACCATTTAACAAGTACTGTTTATGTTGGACAGAAGAGAGAGAAGAAGCTGGGAAGCTGTGACCAGGACTGGTGTGGATTTGTATTTAAAGGTTTTACCTCTTTATTCACTTTCTCAGGACAGAATCATATTTAATGTAGTTGTTAACTGATACTAAGCACAATGCATCCATTAAATGTACTCTGAAATCCAGTTATATTAGATAAAATTATAAATATGGTACAAAAAATGTTAGATATCATTTGTATATTTGTATATAACATTTGTAACTGGTCTTTTCAAAGAGAAATAAATTACATTAGAGGTGTTGTGATATCAGGGGACATTTAAACTACATGAGTAATATTTTTCCTTCTCGTCTTGAGTATATTTCCTTACATTTTAATAAACAGTACTTGTATGTAAGCATTGCTGACAACACATCAGCTGTGTTGCTAGAAGAAGTAAAATTTGAATGAATGCAGGACTTCTACTTACTTACTTTTGCTTGTATAAACTATATGAATACAGGTGCCACTTTTATGTGATACACAAATGCAAAAAAGTGCTGGATATTTTGGTCACAGCTGCTAAGAGATGATAAAAGAATAAAGTACCCATAATAAAAGGAAAACCATTGTAAGTATAACCGACACAAAAACAGAGGCCCAAAAAAGGAAATCAACTAATCCAGGTCCAATGACACTAGAGAGACACATGAGCATGTGTAGCAGAGTTACCGTGATACCTGTGACTTGATGGGCAGATGGATGATCACATGACTACATGCACACAAAGAGCTACAAGTCACAAGTGCAGCATTCTTTTTTCAAATAACACGCTCAGGCCTGTGTCGTCCCACTTTGACCTGCTTTTTTGTGGTTTATGGCCAACATTGGCCTTTATAAGCCTGCTTCAGAGCAACTTTGGAGCATGTAGAGGACACCGGGGCTGAGGTCAATTCACAGTCAGTTCAGTCATTTAAACTTTAAAAGCTGTAATTTAAGCAAACATCATCTTTTTCACAGAAAAGATACATCTTCCAAATAGATACAAATGGTTGAAAATAAGGAATTCACTAAAATCCTGGTCTGACTGACATGAAAGTGAACTGACCCCCACCCTGGCAAGGTGTCAATGAGGATGACTTTGGCTGGTTGGTCAGAGCTGAAAATGTGTTTTGTCTTGAAAAAAGTATACTGCATCTTTAAAAATAACAACAACTAGCCACTAAGACTTCGCCGAAATAAAGTAACAGCAGCTGAGTGAGCTGATTGTTGATTTGTTGTTTACTTACAGGTAATAAGAGTATGAATAGTAGGTCCTCCTGGGGTTGTGAGCCAATCAGAAAGCAAAGAATGAGACACAAGGTTTGTGAATATACAAATTCCGACAATACTGTCCTGTCCCAACCAGCAACAACAGAAACAAAAGAAACACCTATTGCTACGACTTGAGATCATGCAAAGAGCTGTCATTAATACTAAGGGCACTATTTGTAATTTTTTTTTTGAAATGCAAAAACTTAAGTTTAATGCTAAATAAATACTGTAAAAGCTCAGAGACTTATAAAACTATAACTGAAATAACAAAAAACGTTTGTGACTGTAATATTTAAAATATTTCTGCAATATTTTTAAACTGCATTTAGTGCAACTAGACAATCCTGATCCGAGACTTTGCCCTATCGTTTTTAATCACTTCTATAAGTGATAACCAATACATCCAACTGCAACAAAGGTGAAATCTGATCTGCAACACCACACAGCTCGCTTCCTGTGAAGCAAGCATGACCCATCTCATAGAGATGTCATCATGTCCCACTATTTTAAAGATGCAGTATTGTTCAAAGTTGTAAAGATTCAATGACAATGAAGATTGATCTCCCCAGAAACCTTTATGAAAGACTACTAAGTGCTGTCAACATAACCTCATAAGAGTCACATAAAACCAAACATTCTTCCATAACATTCATAACATTTATGTTGTGAGTGCACTATTGCTACTGTGAGTCAGCTGTCACAGTTTGTGTCAGAAAAAAATTCAGAATTAACTTTTAACAAAAAATATATCAGAACACAAACTCAAGGTGTAACTTTAAATAATAATAATTTAAGTTGATGAAAAGCTATTTTCTGTCTCATGTGGAGAATTGTAAATGTGATTTCTCTCTTGGAAATATGGCATTGAGTTGATCAGTGTTCATTGCTAAACAATTTCATGGGTTCATTCATACTAATAATACTAACTAAATCTGAGCTGGTAACAGTTTGGTTGCAAAACAACAAGACAGATCTATAAAAAAAACTGTTACCTTCCAAAACAGCATTATGTTTCAATTTGGACTAATTTACTATCTTCAAAAGGCCTTTGTTGAGAAAATATAATGTTTAGTAAAGCATGCTACAAAAATGTCAAACTATGAACCATAGATATTGAGTATATTTCAAACACTGTTGGGTATCACAGGATAGTCACAGAAAACTGTATTTATTAGCACTGCACTTTCAGGCCCTCTGGTTATCATTTACGTCACTTACACTGTGACACTAATGCTGCAGCATGAATGTTAGATCTCGACTTAATTAAGAGAATTAGAATGAAATTATAAAGGTCAGGGGCTGCAAAGTTCCCCAGTGATGTCAGTACATTACTGTCTGTTATTTAATGTCTCTAATTGTTTTTGATTTATTGAGCGAGATCATGATGGGTTGTAATTGAGAGATTGTTTTCCTGGTCGCTCTCTTCTGGCAAGATGCAGTAGATCAGTGTCCAGGGGAAACCACATAAGGAGAGACATTTTCTGAAGTGGTTGGTGACTAATCTCAAATTTCCAATAATACTGTACATTCAAGTCCATAATTGTTATTACAACAGGTATATTTATTTCTTTTTTACATACTGACTGAATATACCGATCGTCAGTATGCAAATAAAATTCCTAATTACTGTCTGTGTAATGAGAAAGTGAGGTTCCCTGCAAATGAAAAGTCACATGCAGAATGACTTGTCTAGTAATAATTCATTTTTGCTTACATGCACACTGATGTACATGAGTTATAGATATGCATGTACACATAAGGTACCATTTCTTCTAAATCCATTTATTTCCAACTTAAGGAATATTTCATGAATCTTTAAGTTTGACTATAAAATTATTTTCCAAGAAATGTCAGAACAATAATCAGGATTAATTTGCAGAATAAGACTACCAAGTTTCTAAAAAGAATTACCCATATATAATTAAAAGTTTTCTCCTAACTGCTGTTGGAAAACATCTGGATCTATGAAGTGTATGATCTGTCTGCCTACAGTGCTGTAGATGTATTTAGCCACCACATGGTGGAGCCCTGCAACAAATTAACACAACACAGCTCAACACTGAAGTGAAGAACGAGATAAATGTGTACGGAGACAATTATTCTGAAATACCCTTCTTCCTGTCTCCTTTATTACTTAAAAATTGATTTGTTTCTTTGAATACACCCCTCAACTCAAACGGACCACCACTCTTCATTTACAACACTGTTCTTTATAGCAATCAACACTGACTAAATCGCCTTCTCTTAAATATATGACCTTAATCTTAGATGTTTTTAATGCATGTGTATATATTAATTCTAGAAAGTTATGTGACATCTTTTGTTTGATGATCTCTTTCACTGTCTCTCTTTCGTAGTCTGAACTGTGTGGTTGTGTTTGATTAAAGCTATGATGTAAAAAAACAACAACAAAGAACTCTTTCTCTCTAAACTAAAACACACAACAGGGAGGCAGCCATTACTTATTTTAGAAATACCATATTTTCGTGTGGATCTCGGGAAAAAACAAGCCTTCAGTTATTTAGTTCCTTAAAACAGTGTCAAATTCAGGAAGTGATTAAAATGGTTCTGAAGGGAGATCAACATTAATGGTGGATGGATGGAAGATGGTGTTACTACAGTAAATACTGGACCAACACACAACAAGAGAATGGATTTAGTGTAGGTGCACAGTCGTGTTTGTGTGCATCTACTGGTGTACTTGTTGTTGTGTACATAGCATAGTTCATGTAGTATTTGCACTCTTCATAAGATTTTTATAGATTATTAAGGGAGCATGTTGTGGTGCGGTCACTTACCTCTTCTTGACCAACAGGATGGCTACCAGCACCAGCAGTATAAAGACGAGAATACCAGCACTGAACCCAGCGATCTTCACCACCCGATCCGTCTGTTTAGCAGGATCAGGGATGACTTCTGGCTCTTCCGTAGCACCTTTAACAAATAGAAAATAAAACAACATCAGCCTTGTTTTTCTTTTTTGTGCAGTTTAATAACAAGATGGAAAATGACAAATCACCAGCTCATGTTTTTGTTTTCAAGTTTGAAAAAGTTACTGCTTGCCGGACAGCAAGTGGAGAAAAATGCAACTTTCATCACTCAGTGAAGCACTAAAACCTTTCCAAACTTAAGATTGCTTTGCGGTCTTGTACTGTTGTCATTGCTGTCAAACTATTTTTTAAAGCTGCCAGCCAGCTAGGGAATACATATAAGTTTTAAATACTGTGCATTCGAGTAGATTTCTGTACATCGACAAGTTAATTTTGCAACTAGGTTTCCTGCATCTGAGTAAGTTTTTTTTACTACATGTATCATCCGATGAAAAGGTAAAAAGGTGATTATGAGATTTTTCTGAGTTTTATGAGTGTGAACTGCTCAAATCAAACCAACCCACCCATAAACTCCATATTCCACAAAAAGAGCAAGGTGTATAGACCTTTTCCACATTCTTCAACTGACTGTAAGATTGTTACACAAATTAAAAACCTGGCACTATTTTGAAATATTTATTCAACTATTTAACACCTCAGGCTGAAAAAGGATGCCACCTAACAGCCTCAGGTATTATGTTTGTTTTCTCTGCCCTCACCAAGAAAGTTGTGAGCATGATCAGGAAACAAATCCTGATGAGCCACTAAAACACAACAGTTTAATCACTCCTGTGTTAGATAAATATCAAGAGTCTTTATTAAGCAAAGTTAGACAACTGCCAATGCTACTGCCATGGTAACCATCTTCCATGACGCAAATACAGCCAAAAGCTTATTTAGCTCACAAGTTGAAATTCTTCATTAATATGATATTTATGTTGTAATAAACAAAAGACACTGATTCTATGTACGTCTCCTGAAAAACTCATGTTGGACCACATTATAAATGATGTATTCATCATCAGGCATCTGGGCAGAAAGCAAGTATAACAACAAAACAGCAAACAAACAAGTCCAACACTCAACAGACATGCTAGCAGCTACTGTATGTCATTTTATAATTTTCTAAAAATGTCATCTATTTTGCAGTTATTTCCCCACCAATTGCAGACACTGTGATCCCTAAAGCCACGGTGCTTGAAGTACCGTACTCCTTGATTTTACAGTTTAACGTTTACTTGTAAAGTCAACAGATAATATGTTGTGAAAAGGCAGTAAGAGAACATCAGTAAAAGACAATAATGTTTATCCCTGGCCTGCATCATATTATGGAGCTGGGTCAATTGAGTTAAAAGCACTCAGCTTACACAGATTTCAGCTGCTGATTCATTTTGTTTTATCGTCTGCATCTGATCTGATGCAATGAACCAGTGAACTCTCTGCACACTCACTCTTACTTCCAGAAGAAACCTTACTAAAGAAAACTGTAACTGTTTGTCTCCCACTGTGTTTTCAGTCTATCTAAGGTTATTCTTAGTGTCATACTCTCATTGGAAATACTTCTGAAATGTTTCTGCACTAGTGTCACCATATATTGCTTGTACTCAAACTCATTTCTGCTTTTGATGACTTCAGAGAATTGACTAAACTCCCTGATTTCATCTGTTTGGAATATAATTCACAAATTATGTTTCAGGCAGAGTGCACGCTGTCGAGTGGTTTAAACCCTGTTGATCATGGACAGAAAGTCAACAGCAGAGACGGCATCTGTTTTCATGCTCCTAAGCTATACTTAGTTGATCTCATCTCACAACACCAGAATAGCTTGTACTGCAGCGTAAGAACATTATCATGCATTATGATAATCTAAATAATCCAACACAAACACATATGCATAAAAAAAACACACAATGCAATACATCTATCAAATAATAATCCACCTCTAGTGCTAAATATCAACAAGATAAACATAATCTGCCCCGTGCTTGCTTTATCTGTTTCAATATTTGTGACCGTAACATATATCTTTTCTAAATGTTTTTGCCAATGAAATCTTTGAAAGCCCCTTAACTGGCACTATGTCATTATGTAACACATTTTATTAATAAAAAAAGGATTCAGATTGATGGATGAAGCATTAACAATAATGTGTGAGCCAAAATGTGGCTTTTAAAGGATAAGGTTGGCATAATTTAATATTTTGCTTATTGCTTATTATTATTGTGCAGTGCTGTTTCCTAACTTGTCCCCCGTGCCCTCAACTGTTCTCACTGCTGAAATAAATCAGGTCGGGTCAGAAACATATAATTCGATTAGAAAATTAGAATAATTTGTAAAACAACAGATTTTAATATAGAAAAATTTGGGAATACTTTCAATTACGGTTGCAGGATGGCGTATGTGTGGAGTATTGGATCAGAGAAAAATGTGTTAAGCAAGTAGATCAGCCTTAAAGATAATATAATTTATAAATAACCTACTGTAAATACTACATTGGGTGAGACTAATAGGTAGTTGATAAATGTGTCCTAATGTGATGATTTTTTTTTTTTATGAAATTTGCTTGGAGTCCCTTGATCTTTTCTAAATATTCTGTACTGTAAACTGTGAAAGGCCTCAATTTTTGTACTCTGTACTTAAATAAACATTTAAGTGAATTGGAAAAGAAAGTAAATCACATAAAATACAGTCACTTAAAAAATCCAAACTTTTCAAAGAAAATGGGGTTATACTCCAGTAACATACTGCTTGATCTAACCTTGCAGGTATAGGCTCCCAAATTCACATGTGGGTCAACAGGTAAAAAGAAGTCATCCTAACAACTCTGTATTGTTGGGCATTTGTGACAGACATTTGTGTTAAATTATACTTGTGAGTTTTTGGTTAATGGAACCCGCTATGGTTTCAGGGCCAAGATAATTACACAGGCAAACTGGACCTAACAAGACTAAATAGAAAAACAATCTTTTAAGGGTTCTGAGTCTGACCTCATAATGTCAAAGTAGCTCTTAATGTCTGTAAAAATTATCCAGGTCAGTTAGTAACACTCACAGCATACAGCCACAAACACACACACATACAAAACACCCCGAGGCAGCAGTGACAATACACAATACCCCAGATGACCTACTAGGACCACCATCCTCCGTCCTGACTGCACGGTTGAGTGCACACGTACAGGGATGTAAAGAGAAAGGAAGGAACAGTCGTCTGACCTCTGTGTCCATTAGTGTGTTTCTCCCCTTATTAAAAAAATCTAAAATCCTCTCTAAAGTCACTCAGGCCTCCTCAGGCGAGAAAGATAGAACCGCATCTCTTTGCAGCTTTTTGCAACGTAACCACCTGTTCTGGTAACTACAACCACTGGCAATTCTTGAAATATGATTACGCTGGAAAAAAACGAAACTTCACTTATTTTCTCTAATTTTATGGTGAGCAAATAGCACCTTACAGGCACAAGAAGGATTGAACCACCCCTTTGATCATTTCATGGTATCAATTTTCTGAGCCAACTGCTTACTGTACATATAAACGCCCACTTGAAGACACAGTTTTTATGCAAAAGTCTAAATTCCAGTTCTTTTCTTTCACCTTATTTTTATCATTCATTTAATTACTGTTTATTATTTTTCTTGTTATTGTTATTATTATAGGGAAATGTTGACAGCATGAGCCAGTGCCACACACACTCTAACACATTACTTAGCAATTAAGCCAGTTTACAACGCTTGTGCCTGGATAGGTCTTTACACAACATATAACTCAATCAGCTTTAATGACTCACTCTAAAATCATTAAAGTTGATTGTGCTTAAAATTATGCTCTGTTTATTGTCTAGTTTTATGATCTTTCAGCACTTTTAGATCAAAGCAATATCCATCATGAACATAAAAAGCCAAAAACATGTTATTTTGTCTGAGATAGTCTGCAAATAAAACATTGAAGTATTCAGGTATTTTTGTATTTATATTCACATTGTTAAAATGTATAAATATTAAAATATAAAATAATTTGCATATATACATCCACATTATTAAATCAACTTTTTAAACCAAAAAAACATCTGTTTTTTAGTCTTAATGACTGTTGTCTGTTTAAAGCTGTGGAGCAGAAACATCCCATCAGTTAATTGATTAATTATTTTAATATTTATTTCCATTAGGTTTCAAGCTAAAGTACTGAACATTTACTGGTTCCATTTCCTGACATGTAGTCAGAAAAATTAAGCAGTGTCAATAAGCAAATGTGGGCTCAAGAAAATGATGCTGATTTTTTTTCCTAGTATTTTTGACATTTCTTAAACAAAACCAATGACTAGCAGATGAATTGGTCATTAAAATCTCAATTAGTTGCAACAATAGTTCACTGATATTTTTCTGACGTGTAATTTCCATTAGCCCTGTGCACAGGCAGAGAACAATTAGACTGGAATTAAAGATGTACTATATTAATTCAGATTTTGACCTGTGTTTGCCTTCTAGATCTATGATACTAGCCAAATAAACATTCAAATTTCCACATGGATCTTTGAAGCTTTAGCCACACATACACAATGTGAGTTTCACTAAAAACACGGTAATGCATGTTTTCGTTTATCCTTACTGTCCTTACTCCACAGAGATAAACTTTGACCCATCAGCTACACTTTTAAGAATCCTTCCTCAGTGCCATTGTGTGTGTTTCCATGCATGTGTGCACTGCTTTGAGGCTGCCAGGGATTAATGCTCCACCATTTAAAGCCAGTCTGATAATCTATCAACATATGTCTACAAATACAAACTTGACATTTAGGCTGTGTGCTAAATATGCATGCAAATACACTTAACATGAATGTATTGCATCTTTCTAACATGGCAAAATATTCCATTGTCATGCCTAATACTAATTTAGAAAAATAGTCTTGTTTATCAAACATGGGCCACATAGATGTAAGGGCTGATGTCATTATTAATACAGGTACAGTATAATTTAACAAAACAATAACAACATCAGTCATAATGAAATTAATGAACAGCAATAACTCAACAAGAAATATCAGAGTAACAATAGCCATTAGCAGTCATTACCAGCTGACCAAACACAAAATATGCAAAAATATAAAGCAACTATCATTTGTGAATTTTTCAGCTGTTCTTTGTCTCAGCAGCTAAATTCAGAGAACATTTAACCATCTGAGCTTTGTATGTCATTCTCTGATTAATGATCTCATGAATGATGGTTGTTCTTACCTTTAACAGCCAGCCTCAGACACTGTGTCTTAGTTTCCTGATGAGGAAAAACAAAAAAACAACAACACCTGAATCCATACAGTCATACATTTACACATTAACGGTCAGTCAGTAGCCTGCAGGTATTATGTAATCAAAAGTAGCCTGTATTATGTGTTTCTATTACATGCTTCTTAATTTAAAGTCGGATATATTTATTTACCCTTTCTGTGCTGCTAACAGCTTGAAGATAGATGTTGTAGTTCTTCCTTGGAGCAAGAGGAGGATTCCAGAAACCCTATGGAGAAGAGAAAGGCATCATCAGATTTTTATGAGGCACGATAAACACAGCTAATCACCTAATGCTTTCATTTAATATCCTTGCTAGAAGAGTATGGTTTTGGGCCATTGGTTTGCTAGTTAGCTAGGAGGATATCTCACATGTTGTTAAAAGAAAAGTTCAAAATTCTACATGTTGAGTATATGATGAATTGCTCACTTTCACTGTCATGTCTATATGCTTCTGTATTTTAATTTGCTGGGTTAACTAACTGATTAACATTTTCACTTCATATTTTTGTGGCACTATACACAAGACTGTGTTGCACAGATAAAAAAGTCTTACCTGATATGTCTTATTGTCGCCCACAGTGAAGGGGAGAGGCTCAGGTAAGTTACTGGGAGACAGCTGAGCAGCATAATAATATGGAGATCCACCACTAGATGCACTGTGGTAGGAAACAGGGACCTGGGAAAAGGGATAAATTTAAATTTAATATTAAAAAGAAAAAAATAAGAAATCTGAAGTTTGATTCTGCAAATAGCAAAAAGACAGAACATGCCAAATGGCTGATACATAGAGTAAAAATTATATTTTTTGGAGTAAAACTTTTCATAATGCATGTTGGCAAACAAATATGTAGACTATCAAGGCTTGTCATGTTAAATACATGCAAACAGATAAACACCTCGTAACAGTCAGAGGAGGCTTGACGACGTGTCCGCTTGGGGTTCCCTTCCTCCACTACAATCTGGTAAGCACTGTAGACAAGTAATCAAACATAAAAAGCAGGTAAAATCAACTCTTTTATACACATAGACTTGCACATGGATCGACAATTGAATTATAATTAAAATAAAATTAAAAACAGGCTGTGCCGGTTACTTAAAAACAGGTAACTTGCCATGTTTATGTGGCCTAGTTAATTACCGATCTCCGATGATAGCTACTTTTAGCAAATAAAGCCTGAGACTGGATATGATGTATTATCTACTTTGTAATAAATGTAATACATGCATACAACACCTTATAGGTGCTCCCTTGGCCTGAGCAGGTTTCAGCAGTACAGTGATGGTTGTTGCAGTTTCATTCAGAAAGGCCTCTGATCCATCATACTCATCTATTGTTGGGGCTGAGGAAAGAACATTTATACCATTTGTATTAGTCTGCATGTGTAACAATTTGTGAAAGACACATGTGACGAAACATTTCAACTTATTTTCTACCTGAAATATTAGTGGTCACGTTCAGTGTGGTTGCAGGACCGAATCCTTTGGAAGTGGATGCTCGTATAGAGAACTGGTAGGTGACACCTGGATGGAGCTGAGAAAACATGTGATGGGTGGTGTTTGAGGGCAGAGCCACTGTAAGTCCCGGCCGCTGAAGAGGCACCGACGGGTCAAATGAACGCACACCGCTGTAGTTGATCTGAGGTCGAAAAAGAAAGACAGAGACGGGTTTTTAACATTTTTCCAACAGAACATATTGCTATTTTTGTCCCTCCAGCATTTCTAAGTTCTGATAGTACCTCATATTGTACGATGATGCCATTGGGTTCAGTTGGTTCCTTCCAGTAAAGATTAATTCTGTCCTCATATGGAGTGGATTTTAGTGACTGACTGGGAACTGGACCAGGAACTGTTAATGCACACACAGAAAAAATTGTATTGCTATAATAACTGGCAGTAAAATTTTGACCTCCAAATGAAGGGAATCCTAGTAAATACATACAAACGACAGGAAATGCCAGGTGTATAACAAAAGCTAAAGTCTCAAATCTACAGATTAGTGCGATCACGACTGTTGAAAGCAAATTACTCTGCTCCCAGCCCTTTCTCTGTCTACACCAGTGTGCTCCACTTAGCCCTTCACCTACATCCTCATCATGTCCGCTGTCTTAGCTAATGCACAAGGGAGGATGATGGCCTGTGAGTCAGCCACTTGGATGTATCACAGGACCTGGACTCAAACCTGAATGTCAATCATTTCAATAAAAATTGCTTGCCTGGTGCCTGAATCAAAACAGTTTACTAGCTGTGGGGATGGATGCTGTGTGGACTATTGCACGTCTACATGTTTCCCTTGCTTGCCCACTGAACCTACATTGCATTGGGTTAAATTGGGTTTGCTCACTTATTGAGCAAATTTTGCAAATAAAAAAACCTCTTAAAATGTCATGACAGGAAGACTAAAGCTAATCTTGTTTGCAGTAGAAAATATCCTGCAGTAGAATATATCCCGCTAGTTGTTTTACAGGTTCCTCAGTGGCATGTATTTAGTTGCTAAGCTGTTCATACATCAATGTTGACCAATTGCAACGCAGCTAATACTAGCTTTAAGTTGGCCAGAGGCATGTCAGTGTATTGCGACTAACTAAATGAGGAAATAAATAAATTAATCAAATGTTTGTGAATCACACCATCTTCATCGGTCTGTATGATGGTCTCGTCGCTCTCTTTACGTCCCTCTGGATTGGTCAAAATCATCTTCAGGCTGACATTGGTGTACGGTGGCAGGTTTCCCACTAGATGGCGTGGTGCTGAGAAACAAAAAGGAAATGAGTAATTTTGGACATCTCTTTTGGACAACAGCCAGAACCAAAGACGTTCAATTTACAATGTGATTAAAACAGAAGATGAGTCTGACATCTGAGTTTAAATAAATAATTGTTTAGGTAGCTTGAAATTGTTAATTTTTGAACTGTTGATTGATTATACAGTTGACTCTTTTGGCCTTAAATGACTAATTTTAAATGAAAAACAGTAAAGGTTGACCAATATTTGGTTCCCGCTTTTGAAGCAGTATGGATGTATATTATTATATTATAAATCAAATGGTCAAGTTAAAAAATAAAAAATGCTACTCATAATCAGTATCCCAGACAAAATGTATTCACTGGTAGAAAGTATCTTCTTACTATAGAATATTAGACTACTATAGAGTATCTTTGTGAAAAATCACTATAGTTTAGAAAACATATGTGTAAAACAGACTTTTTCCCCTTTGGATACTGATGACAGTAAAACAACAGAAAAATAACAAAAACTGTATCAACAGTTACCTTTAGGGTCCATGTCCAAGCAGTCAGCCTTGCTGCGGTTGTTGGCAGTCATATAATGGTAACAGATTGTGACGTTAAAGGTGTGACAACGAGTGATGTTGTAACCCAACGATTCCCAGTCCACCGCTATCAGACGAGATCTGGTCTCAGCAATCTTCAGCCTTTTCGGTGTGCGCATAGGTTCTATAGAAAAAGGAAGAACGATACAGAGAAAGAACATAAAGTAAAACAGCAAGAGGCAAATGTATGACAAATGTTTGACTCAATTTAAACATGCTATAATTGTTTTACAGCATACACAATAAATTGTGTTTGACTGCAGCATTCTGATCATACTGTATAGAAATTGACATATTGACTTAATGTGGCTTAATATTTTAATGTAACTGTCCATTTCAGAAGAAATGGACAAAAGTGCTGAGTCAACATTTTCCTTAGGTAAAACGAGTAGGGCATTTTTATTTATTTTATACTCCTCATTGCCATTCGATTCATTTCTGTGACACAATGATGTTCGCAAGACATGTCTTTGGTGTCCATATTTTATAGAGTTGTTATTGTCAATACAATCTACCTTCTTTCCTGCCTGGCCAAGTCTTTAATTACATTAACGGGATCATTTAACTGGATCAATTACCCCGTTAAACCCCACCCACCTCCACACACAGACACACACAAATTCACTCCAGACTGAACAAACCACCTTTCTAATGCTTGCTTTCTTCCCACTCATGTATTTCACCGGCCCATCTTCCATAAAGAAACTACTCTTCCATCTACCCACAGGAGCTGCCCATTCTCTTTAGCTATTAACTTTACCACTACTGCTACCAATCGTTGCAAAGAGTTATTTCTCTATGGTGAGGGAATTGCCTCTCTAACTACAGTAGAGCAGACCAGAATGACTGCTATTACTCCAGAGGACATACTAGTTCCATCTACTATGCCTGCAGCACTTACCACTAGATCTACAAGGGTTGAAGCTCAATGTACAGTATCCTGGGTTGTGGTAGATGACTATGCTTGTATAGCTTGTGGCTAATATTCACTGCGCTGATGTCTAACATTATCTCAAAAGTGTAACTACACTGTAGGGATAAAAAAAAGTGTAATTTTCCAGCTTTTCAGGGACACTAAGTGATGACTAGTTAATTTGAGCTGCTTCTGATTTCTACATGTTTCTAATAAGTACACAAGTCTTGACAAAGAAGTGGTAGTGGAAGTATTCATAACCAAAATACTCTTATACAAATACGTATAAACTGTACTTATTACAGTAGAAGTACAATGTGCCCTGTGTCTTTTACATACTTTGAAAAATCCCGACACTTCAGTTTGAATCCATTTGATATTTGCATTAATAAAATGTTCAAAACATAAGAACAAAGTCATTTTAGAGCACCATAAAGTCATACTAAAATATGGAAAATGATTTATGCATCTCTGTAGCTTTTATTACTCTTCGGCCTGTGATTATGTTTAAGTAGAGGACAGTAATTGTGTAGTTGATCGAGGTGGAGTAAAAGTTTCACATACCGTTATGCAATTTAATGTGTTCCACTGCATCTGATTTTGATTTCTTAAGCTTGAATGTAATCAGCAACTAAAGCTGTTAGATAAAAGTGGTTTAGTAAAATGTCTAATATCGCCCTCTAAGATCTAATAGAGTATGAAATTATAATACATTGAAAGTAAAAAAGAAAAAAAAGAAGAAAAAAAGCCAAGCTGAAGATAAATTCTACATGCTTTTTTTATTTAACACCAGATTAATTTATATTTATAATGACACCTCTGGAAACATCTCTTTCACCTAGATCAACATGTCAATATTGCCGATAGCAAATATGTGTTAATTTACTCAAATATTGATCTTGCAGATATGCTCTGGACGTCCCCAGACTAAAGTGGGATCTATTACTGGGCAACTAGAACAGAACAAATTTAATTAAAAGTTTTGTTTATTGTTCCTTGTCGTAAAGCCACACAGTGTTAATCATCACCTGTTGATGTTCTTTCCTCTTTCTATCTCTCAGTGTAACCCACCTGTTTCCTTATGTCCCTCCGGGATTTTTTAATAAAAACAGCTCACCTTAAACAGAAAGGCAAGTCTAGCTATGTCTAGCTCTCTGTTTTTCCCTGGGTTTTCCTCCCTCAGAGGAGACAACACAAGGACACAAACTTGTCCCTTCTTCTGACAACCCATTATCTGCCTGTCACTCACACACACACACACACTCACTGGCACGGACACTCTCACACTTAGTTATTACCAAAACACACATACAGAAACGCACTTCAGGTTGGGACAGAATCAAGATTAAATCTGGGAAGAGTGTGTATAGGTGTATTTTTCTGTGTGTGCGCTTGCCTCAATAAAACTTCTCATAATAAGAATGCATCATCAAGGGCAAACACAACTCTCATACACACTCACACACACTGAGCCGTAAGCAAAACACAAAGTTTGCTGAGTCATTTACTTGTAAATAGCTCACTAATAAAGACGCATGAGAGAAAACGAGAAAGAATAAAAAATGAGAGGAGGAAAGGTTGTGAAGACACCCGGGCAGGTAATTCTCTGCTGAGCAAATACTATCTCTCAGTGTGCATGTGTGTGTGTGTTAATGTCTGAGGGGTAATTCATTTCTACTTCATCTTGTTATTGGATGGTTGACATTTAAACACAGCAAGAGACAGACCTACTGCCTTCTCTTTCTGCTTCTCCCTCTATTTCTGCCTCTTCTCTCACTTTTCTTCTTCTCTGCCTGTCTCCTTGTTCAAATCAATACTCAGTGATTCTCACCATAAACCTGACTATTAGGACACACACACACAGTTAGGACAGTACAATAAATTCCATTAATTTCAGGGTGTCTTCATGCTAACAATGCTTTACATTGATGGTCTTTATCACGGAAACACACACAAACCAGTTTTTATGTCTTTGTGGGGAAACTAATTGACGCTCTCTTACTCCCTACCCTAACCCTAACATCACAGCTACATGCCTATTACTACCCCTAACCCTAGTCTTGACCCTCAAAATGCATTTAAAATCAAAATGTCCTCACTATGTAAGCAAAACATGTATTTGGTCCTCACTATGTAGTTAATACACAAAAACACACACACACACTAACCTGCATTAACCCTATTCGCCTCTTGACCCATAATGCATTGCTTCCTATCTGTCTGTTTACTGTTAAATCAGGTAGAGAGCACAATAAACAATGTCAGCAAATTAGAGTAAGAAAGAAGGAAAGAAAAAAAAGAAAGAAAGAAAGAAAGAAAGAAAGAAAGAAAAATAAAAAAAAGAAGGGAAATAGGACATCATAGAAAACTACAAAAGAAGAGCACAAAGACAAAGCAATGTGTGAAAAAATGAAACAGAGACTGGAGGGAGCGAAGGGCAGATAAAAGGAGCAGAGAGAGGGAAATGGGACACAAAGATGAGAGAGGAAAAGAGAGAGAGACGGAGGGGAGGAATGGAGAGAAACGATAACTAGTTTGGAACGTGGCCAGAGTCAAGTGGGACCTGGTCCAGCGGAAAACCACAGAGGCTGCCTTGTCCCTTTCTCGTCCTCCGGTAGAGAGACAAACGGCTGAATTCATGTTGGAACTAAAAGGCTTTGTTGTCCACAGATGGAGCTTTCAGAACAACAACAATACCAATAAACACCAACAATAACACCAAGGACAGCGAGCTTCATATCAGCACAATCCAGAGGTTGGAATTAAAGCACGGAAAACAAAAGAACAGGAAATGAAACTAAATGAAATATAACTACAGCATGTGTGAAAGAACAGTCTCTTAACATGAAGTATTAAGAAGAAGAAGTAAAAAGAGCACAGAACAGGAGAGAAAAAGGTAGAGAAAAAGTAAAGAATAAAAATGAAAGAGTGAAGAGGATGGGGGGGGGACAGAAAAGGTTGACAGGATATGCAGCTAAATCCAAGTTAATCTGTGCAATTAGTTCTTGGTAATCCCTCCACTGTCATGAGGAAGACAAATGAAACTCCAGTCATTCTGTTGCTGAGTCTCATTTCTCTCTGCTTGTCTTTATGTCTTTGG
>OMLM01008466.1:96432-106848 GCA_900302695.1 Helostoma temminkii
TTATACACACACATACACACACACACACTATTATACTTTAAACATTATTATTAAATGTGTCCCTTCTCTTTTTTTTATACAGTATCTTATACAGCACATCTTGAGGTCAGACTGGATGGTTGCTGGTTTGAATCCCTGCAAACATACATACAGGACCCGGTATCTATGATGTGAGGCAGATGCAATGTGTATCTCCATACACTGATGATCTGATACATTAGAGATACATACGGAGCAACTTGCGGTGCGAATGCAAATAAACATGATCTGATTCAACACAGTGCAATTCAGTAAGATACAATGTGATGTAAATGTAAATTCAATGAGTTTGATTATTTACTAATTATATAAAATTTTCACAAGTAACAGTTCTGTGTTTAACAGCAAATTTTAAGTTAGGTATGGCTGGCTAACTCACCAGTCACATTGCTAAATTAATGCATAAAACATCTAATAATCAAACATATAGGATTTTATTGATGCAGACATGTAGTAATCAATGAATCTCGATTTCTTTCCAAAACTAATGTATTTATTCATTGCTGCTCTACAAATGCACTCATATCATGCCTGCACAAATTCATGTGTTGATACTAGGGCTACACCTAACGACTACTTCGTTGTCGATTAATCTATCGATTATTTTATTGGCAAATCTATAAATTAAAAAAATTAAAGATCTTCTTTATTTCAGTTTTTACTAAAAATAACATTTTTAATTCATCAATCATTTATATTTCAATATTTTATTCAATCATCTTCTCCAACAAATATGACAAAGCATGCCCTGCAGGGCATTCTTCCCCAGACAAAAACGTGTCAGTCTAAACTGGTAAACAATCTTTTAGAGACTAATAAAAAATGTAAACGCAATATAAATAATAAAAATAAAATTAAAAAAAAAAACAATGCAAAATTCCAGTCACTTCTAGAGTAACAAAACTTGAATAGTAAAATGGATATGGCCAACGGAATCCCCCCTAGAAGGCCAAGTTAATATTATGAAACAAACTTCATAGCCCGATGTTATTTATCTATTTACACAACAGCATTTCTGTTTGTCGTTTGTTATCTAACACGGTGGAGTTCTGCTCCGATCCCCAGACAGACACATGCACGCACACGCACACACACACACACACACACACACAAATAGACACGTGCACGCATACACAGGTGAGCACACTCCCACCAGCAGACAAAGAACGCATCCCGCTCTGACTACACACAACCATCTTACTTCCTACACGCGATGCATCGACGCATGTTACATAAATTGACATATTTTCGTAATTGTTTACTTCGACGAATCGCCCCACCCCCTAATCAATTTGAATCAGTCGACCTTCCCATTCCTAATACACACAAAGACAATAAACAAGTGTTGTTGTCTGTGCACTTGTTAGCAATGTTGAGAGAACTGAGCGTGAACTCTGGGTCACTGAAACCCTATCAGCATTTCTTTTAGGAGAAACTGTGCCCTTGGATGTCAAAACCAACACTTTATTTCTTATTTCCCTGCCTAAGGAAAATGGCTACAACTCAAGCTGTTCCAATCTGAAGCAAAGCAAAACAATCACCATTACAAATAAAACAACTGTAGAGAACAAAATTATTTTAAATGAATACATAAATTGTCTATCATAGGTTCCTAAAATACACATACTCAACTGAGTTCTTTTTGTAAAAACAGTAAATGGTTAAATGCATGTTCATTGCTTTAATTGCTGATAATCTTCAGTGACTACAAGACGATTAATATTCTTGCAGACAGTGCTGCAACAAATGATTACACTGATCAATGATTTCTTTGCCTTTTTTTTTGATTTGTTCAAATGACTTGATCAGTCTGGACACCAACTGAAAAGATTACAGTTCTTACAGTTAGATGCAGCAAATGGTGGAGTTGTAGTAAATGCAACAAGAGTTTTTGAGTCATTTTGTTGGCTGCTCAGAATCTGACAAAGTTTCATTATTTCCTAGGAACCTGTGGAATCCATGTGAAACTTATTGTGCGGACACACAGGGCAAACGGATAATCATGCTTATCTAGTCAGCTGATGGGTAACACTGTCTCCTGTGAGCAGAAATTGTTTCCTGACCTTGACATAAAGCTTGACCATTCATATGGGGACAGCAGTGCAAAAATCATTGTTGATTATTTTATAATATTTTTAAATAAACCATATAAATGCAAATTAAAATGTCAAACTGTTTATCACTTCAGGACGTGATAGATAATAAAATAAACTGTGAGAACTGTCAAGGTGAAGAAAAGAGTGAAGCATGGCAGCCATGTAGCTGACCCTGAAACGTCCATTTGATTTTAAGGGGCTGTGGCCCATTGCTCCAGGGCGCCGGACTCTGCTTTATCAACCATGGATACTGAGATGGACCCTACTAAGAAGAAGATATAGTGGAGCGCATCACTGAAACATATCTAGTGACCTAAGACCTAGACATGAACACTGCACACAATCACTACTACACATCCTCTCACACGTATTCTCTGTAGTAGCATTGATTTCTTCCATCACATTTCATTTATGCAGCAATATTTTTACTAGCTTGACGCCAATCTGAAGTAAACCAGGAAATCAGAGGGACATTTTCTCCTGTGCATGTGATCTTTAAAATTTGGCAAAGGAAAAACAATTTACTAATAATACTTTTTTTTGACACTTTATTCATTCATTACATTACATTATATTACTCTGGCATGCACGCCTCTGGGAAGATCAGAGGGCAGGATAAGACGCTCAACAGACTATGTGATGCTGGTAAAAAACATTTTAACTTAAGACAAATCAACAGTGTTGCATGTCACTGCAGTGTCAAACAGATAAGCACGTACATCCCATCTGTTTCTAAGATCAAGATTCAAGTTCGGTCTCGTATCCATCCCAGTTTTCTGGTGAAAAGTGTACATGTGTTCAAATTTGTTAGAATCATAGATAAATTATTATTCAGGAACACATACTGTTGAAATGATAGCAGAGTTAAGCCCCTTGAGGATTGATGATCACTAACATTAAAAAGCCAGTGTTATTTAGATTCATTATTGAAATGAACAAATAAGCAAACAAAAAACATCCCCTTTTCAAATTACAAATTTAAAATCATGAACAGATGCAAAATGATGCTGTTTAATTATTTAATGTTTATCTATTTTAGTGTTGTAGTAATTATTATAGCAGAAAAGGGTTGCTTCACTGGATGACATCTCCAGCAGTTGATTGAAGAAGTTAACAGTGAGAGGAATGAAATTACAATCTTGAGACACAGCAAACTTGGTGTTGTGACATAGGCCTGTGATTGGTTTGAAGCTTAAAAAGATCCCTGGATCTGATCTGCACAAATTGCACAAACTTTTAGTCACAATGTTTTAGTTGAGCCAAGAGCGGCTTGTTGTCTGCAGCTGGTTAACATCTTAATGTTTTATTTACGGGGCGTGACTCATATGTTCCCATATTGTTTGTCATCTCCTTAGTGATTACGTAGAGTGATTTTAAATCAAACCATCAAATTCTCATTCTCATCACTTACTGCAAGCCATGTCAGTTGACTTAATATTGAAAAATATTTTGTCATTGTGATTTTGACTTCTGCAGCATTAATACACTGCTAACTAAGCACAATTAATCAGCTTTAGTTAGACATTCTGTTACTACCTTTGACCGCTTCCATTGGAGTGTTGTCCTGCATCTTTTAAACTTTCTCGTAGCATTGTCTGTTCTGCCCTTGTCTCTGTTAGACACAAACTCTCTTCCTTTTGTTTTACATACATGCACAGACATTCAAGTGCTCGTTCCCACTGTGGCATACACGTCACAATGTGTGCCAAGTAATTAATGCTGTTTGTCTTTTCTCTCTGAACAGTTTGCAACCTTGATAATGGAAAACAAGTACAGACTGGCCACATTTTCATTTGTTCCATCTATGTCCATTTTTCCATCCATCCCTCCCTCCTCCTTCTCACCTCCTTTTCATCAAGCATCCCTCCCTCAATCACCACTTGACACACACAAACACATACTCTATCGTTTTCATCACCCTCCTCCCTCCATGACAGTGCCATCGTTTTCTGCAGTGAGGCAGAAAATGCTGGTTCCTCCCTGGTTTGTCGCACAAGGAAACCATTGGTTGTTATACAACAACCCAACAATCAGTGCTCTGTTTGGTTACTGACTTGTGTTTGGGATGAACACACGCACACATACACAGAGAAAAACCCGGTCACTCTCTCTTTCTCCGAAGCGCATACACAGCCAAATCCAGACTGCTGTCTTTTTCTTGCTCATGTTAATGTAAGTAATCAAAGTGGACAAGGGGCTTTGTAATGCCGAGAGAGCAGGGGTGAGACAGAGACAGAGAGAGAGAGGGGGATCATCTCCTTTAACTGTCCACTCCTCTCTGCCTCCTGTCCTTCAGGCAAGGGGGAAGGGAGAGAGAGACGAGGAGAGGAAATGGGAAAAGTGATAGTGACACAGGCAGAAGAGAGGGAGGAAGTAAAGATGGAAAGAGAAGATCAAACCAGTTTCCCACTTTACCAGTATTAACAGCCCATTATGTTCTCCAACTGTGATTTTGCAATGACAGAGTTTTTGCTTCCTTTCAGAATAAACAAATCCTCTGGCGATGCACAATGTGGACCATTTACTTAACATTTACTCCATAAAATCCACGAGATGGACTGTAATTTTCCAAAATCACTGCAAGATATTACCACAAAAAGCATCAACTAGCAGTTTGCTGCAGTTCCATCCTTTGATTTACAATAGATCCACATCATCCATCAGTGAAACATACAGAAGCTGCAGAAAAAGATCGAATTTGAGAAAGTATATACACAACCACACATTTATAGAATAGTTGGACTGCGTAGTGTTTCTGGCAGGTGAACAAGGCTGGTCTGGCTGCTGGTTCTGGGTGGCATCTCTTACCATGGCTGCAGCTTTGGGAGAGATACAGCCACAAAATGTATATGAGTGTGCATGTTTGTGTGTTATTATGCCAAGCCCACAGGAGAAGAAGTCTGTACAATCTGGCCTAAAAATGTGTATGTGTGTCTCTCCGAATACATGAGTGTAAATGTGTGTGATGTTAAGCCAAGGGCGTTGTGTAAAATCCACTCAAACAAACAACTTGAAGAGTAAAAAACTGTTTCCTTGGACCAAATATGTAGCCATGGGCAATGTGGTGGTGCGTGAAAGTGTAAGTCGTGCGTGTGTGTGTGTGTGTGTGTATGCTAGCCCGAGGCAGACCGTGTGTGAGTCTATTGCTTCACGCCTGGACGGACATGAAAGGTAGAAAGAGGGGAAGAGCATGCCCCCACACACACTGCAAATAGGAAAAACCTTTTGCCATAGGATTCATGTATGGAAGCATGAACAAATAGAAAATTGACGTACATCTCCTTTCAGTATGAACCTACAAGATGCAGACAAACACGCATGATTTTGGGGAACAGTGAAACAGAGAGATTTTCTTGATGTTCTTAGCACTTTAGGTTTTGAAAAACCTTCTAGTAAGACTTCTTTAGATTTATGTTGCGACTAACAAATTTGTGAGATTTACAAATACATACAAGAAGAAGCTGCAAATCTCCTCATATGAGAAGCAGAAAGCCACAAACGTGTAATAACATTGGTTGATGAATCACTTGTGCAGTTGTTAAATAATTTTAACAGATTAAATTTTAATGAATCTAGTAATTATTAAACATGAAATACAGAAACATATTCGGCAGCAGTGAAGAGGCATTGTATCAACGGTCACTGGCAAAGAGACATTCTCCACTCTGTTTACAGCCACTTTTGTGACTAATTCTGTGTATTTTTTGTAGCCTGGAATAAGAGTCTTTTCACCGCAGAAGAGTCTTAAATGTTTAAAAGTGTTAACTTTGCATTTAAAGTAGGACTACCCACTTAGTAGATGGTCTGCATGTATCTCCTGGCACTGATCTTTAGAATATTAAACGAGTAAATCTGTCTGTAACAGCAGAAAGGCTGAATGGAGCACATTCCTCTATATAGACTGAGGCTGATTTCATTATAGATAAATCAGATTCATCTATTCAATCTCTCTTTCCCTCTGTGTGTGTTTCTTTTCCCAAATTCTAACTCTCCCTTTCTTCTTAGAGCCTCCCCTTCACGTTTTTACTCTGTCTTTCTCAATTTCTGTCACTCTCTGGATCTGTCTCGTTATCTGTGTAATATAATAAGTATGCACACAGATGAGCAGGGAGTAGAAGCATAGAAAAGAAGAAAGAGAAAGAGAAAAGGAGAGAGTCGAGGAATAAAAAGCAGGAGAGAAAGAAACTGGGGAAACAGAAAAAGAAGTGCTGTGTTAAAAAGCTGAGTCCACCAGAGCAGTCACAACAAATTCATCTCTCTCTCCCTGTTTTTTCTTTTTCTCCTTCCCACTGATACAAGCTGGCCTCAGTAATACAATAAAGAACTTGGCTCAGCTCTGTGCGTCTGCATGCATGAATGTGTGTTTATGTGTGTGTAAGGTAGACGACACCTCTTACTCCCTACTCTCTGTCTCATCATTGCAGCTGTTCCACAGAGGTGTGTTTCAATATATCACCCTGTCACACACACACATACACACACACACAAACATGGTCCCTGCTTAATAAGCGGTATTCAGAGCTCCTGGGTTTATAGAAGCTGAAACTGCACTCCTGCACAAAAGTAGAGCCTCCTTCCTTCGGTCCTTCTTCAGTTCTTTCCCTATTCTCTCCCTTCTTGACTTCTTTCCTTTATTTCCATTTCTTCATTTCACACAGCCGTTTTCACACAAAAGTTTGGGGTCACATAGACATAAATGTTTCCAGCAATATAACTGCAAATGAGCATATTTGCAAAAATGATTAATTAGCCTTTTACACTTATAAAGTTGCATTAATTGCAACTGCCACTGGAACACGTGACTAATGTTTTCTGTATTGAGCCTCTGTATGCCTATGTTATTGCATCTAAAACAACTGGGTTTATCTATTTTGCATGAAGGGTTTAGTTATTTTAATTAGAAATTAATTTGAAGTCAAATTTTTACTCTTCTGTCATAACAACTCTTACTTACTATCAAAAATCTGTAATTTAACCAAATGAAATGTTAACAATTTAATTCATATATATGTAGATAACCATCAGGTTATAACAAGAAAGAGTAAACATATTGAAATAATTATTTTCAAAATGCTAACTAACTATACTAAATGTTAATGTATTATTAATTACCTGGTAGTAGGTTAGGGATGTCCTGATACCAATACCAGTATTGGGTATCGGATTTGATACCGCCCTCATGTATTGTACCAATTTACGGTAAACCACATCAAGCAGCACAGAGCAGATGAGGTGAACAGGAAGTAAAGACACACAACCGATAAAGAATCCGGTTAATTTTCAACATAAAATATTAAGCTATGGGTGAATTACCCCTGTTATGTTTGTAGCTGGTTGACTGAATGCATCCAGTGCCGGTGTGCTGCTTTCAGCGGAAGGCGAGACTTTTTCTTCTGCTAGACAATGTATGTAAAACATACAAATTCATTATGAGGACTAATATAGTTTTAACAAAAAAAAACAGCAAATTTTACATTTTAGCCTGGATTTGTATCATTTGACAGGCACACATCCTTGTAAGTGAAATAATGTTAACTTATAGCTTCAGTTATTGTCTTTGACTGGGGGAGTTATAAGCTCTGATAACTCCCACAGATGCCAGCCTCTGATGAAATACCGTATCACCTGCAAATGTTAACGTGAAACTGGTGCTGCATGTTTTCCACACTTCGGTTTTGATGCCTTCATTATTTTTGTGGAAACTTTAATTAGCTAGCTAGCTGGCATGTTTAACAATTGGATGTTTGATTGTGATTGGATGTCTACAAGGGATGGTGCGTTACACACACATACATGGACATACACACCAGAGTAACACAGAAGCTGGAGAACAAAAAGAAGTAACAAGAAACTTGCAAAATGTTTTTTTTTTTGCTGTTGTTTTTTCTGTATTTGGCTCAAGGCGCTCCCAGAATCACCTCATATGATATGGAAAACCCAGACCACTAAAGCTGCCACACTGAATGTAAACAATCTGTCCAGTGTTTTTCACACTTACTAGATGTAACTGAAAACACAGAGAAGACAGGAAAAGAGCAGAAAAGGAACAAAGGAGATGGTGGAGAAAACTGGACACCTGGATGAGTCCTGAGGCTCTGCAGGGAGGAAGGGAGAAATCAAGGAGAAGGGAGGATGTGTGGAGGGGGTGGGCACTTTCTTTCAGCTGTTCCCTCATGCAAGTGTGTATGTGCTGCGAAGTCCGTGTGCGCGTGTTGTCCATATGTGCATTTGTGCTGGAGGAGTTGAACAGGGGGTCATAACAGATGGACACATACAGACACACACAGAAATGACAGATTCCACCCACTAGCATCATGTAACCAAAATTCAGCAGTTCTCCTTCATGCATACTATTCCACATACAGTATTCTCACGTTTTAATCTACAAGCAGATGATGCTTTGGCAAAGGAAACTAAGTGAGATTTTCTGTGCAATTGTGCAAAGTGCAACAAAGTTAACCTTTGTTCTTTTTTTAGTGAAATGGGCCCAGCATTTTAGACTTTGTTTTAACATGCACATACATTTTGTGTTTATTGTATCTACCTGCACATCAAACACAAGTGTTCTGCCTCTGATTACAGATGGCAAGCACCTGCTGTAACATCATAGACATCATAGACCTTAGATGCGGCCAGAGTTGCTACATGCAGAGCAGTACAGCACTGACATCCAAAAGTAATCAGTTTACCATCATAGAAGTCTAAAGAAAACAGCTAATATAACATTTCAAATGATGGAAGCGGCATATAATCTGTGTTTAAAAAATGGCTTAAGTAATTAATCAACTGACTGTTGCAGCTCTAGTGGTTAATGTGAACTTGTCACAACATGAACAAGTTTATGATTTAAACCCTCAAATTTGACTTCACGGCTCCATGTACAGTTCGGCTAATTGTCAGGTCTACACAATAATTTCTGTTAAGAGCGGATCCCACAAAGCTCTCAGAGACAAATTGTGTCTATTGACCCCGACCAACCTCTCTCTCTCAACAGACACAAACATGCAGGCACAAATGCTCTCTCACTTTCTCACACACAATAACACACAAAAACAAACTCCACTTTATATCCTCAGCACTCCACTCAGCGCACTTCCTCATCCAGTAAACCAGCTCTTTGTTAGTGTGTGTGTGTGTGTGTGTGTAAAAGCTAAACTGAAAGGTTAAATGATAAGCCATTAAGATTCATCTCTGAGTTCACCATCAGCAAACCAAAAGCACACACACATACAGAATCAAATGACGATGGTCCCTCTGTCAGAGTGCAGCAATTGTCTCTCCTCTTGTGTTTGTCTCTCGCCTGTCATTTAGGCCAATTCAATTCACTGAATGCATAATGAATGCAGTAATTGTTGTACTGAAGCTGTGCTAGAACACAGAGATCACAACAAGCTATCAAGCCGTTTCTCCTTTTTAGATTTAAATTCCTGTTTTGTTAAGTGATTGTTGTTAAGTGAGGTCAACAACGTGTTTTATAATTCCTCTTTAAATCATCACAGATCACTTCTGTACCTCTGACCACACACAAAGCATAATGACTGTTGCGACATGCCATCTACACATTTCATAATATTCACACTGCCTGCCCTCCTGCATGAATAAAGATTAATAAAGGAAAAGGGGGAAGGGGTGGAGAGGGTTACAGATAGATGTGGAATGATAGTAAGAGGAATAAAGTGATGATTGAAGTCATTCCATCTTCACACTTATAGATTTGAAATCGCCAGGCAATTTCCTAGTTTCACTATGTTTACCACACAAAAAGTGTGTGAGTGTGTTTTTGTGTGCCCCGCACTATTAATTCCTTTCTCACCGACCAATTGACTGACTCACTAACAAGGAAATAACTGGCTGACTGACAAACTGTCTCATTTTCTTCAGTCTGAGCCTTCACACACATAAACTCATGCACACACATAATACGCACACAGCAAGACAACTACTGAGTGAACCCCGTGTCAATCCCAGCATGCCTCTCTGCTCCAAGACAGGAGATTCTGTCATCACCACAGTTACTGCCAGGATGCATCACTGGTAAACGTGGCAATTAATTAAAAACTGCCCATCAGTGGTCAGTGTGCATGTGGGGAAAAATGTGAAGAAAAAACAGCATGATTGACTACCTTTCATAAACACACACAAACACACATACACACACACACACACACATCTGACAAACAGACACGGCCCCAAGCCTGGGGCACAGTTTGCACCATGTATTCACACTGTATGTAAGATTCAACAAACTTCAACGTTGTACTGTACATAATATATATGACTT
>OMLM01008467.1:7834-20260 GCA_900302695.1 Helostoma temminkii
CATATTCATAGGGTGAGATGATGCAATGTGCCATCAATTAGAAGGAGGAACTTGATTTTTATTGTACAATGTGGCACTTCAGAAATCTCACTGCTCTGTCCAACTACTGTTGTCACTCTACTCTGCAGAGCAGAGACTGATTTAACAGCAGGATTCCCTCATGTTTACTTTGAGCTGTGTCAGTCGCAGGCCATGGGTCCTCCACCAAGATTATGGCCCAAAGTACTGCTAAAGGCAGCAAGAATGGCTAATGGCGACTATTCCACTGGGACCAGCAGCGGAGCGCAATGACAGCATCAGAGCTAAACGCTGCCACTTTGCCCTAATGTTTGTTTTATTTCCAAAACGTGTACCATGGGCGTGTCAAAAGCATCACAGGAGTGGTTCTTCTATTCCATTTTTGAGAAAAGCCACTTTTGGTATGCTTCTGAAAAACTGAAACCCTTCAGTGTCTCTGTACAAGTGTTATTCCTGAGATTGAGCCAGGAACAACACTCCCAGAAACACTCCCAATCCAACAAATATGTGCTGCTTGCTGTAATCGCTGTGGAAACAAAAAGAACTGGTTGACTGTTGTATTATTTCAAATATTTTGTTAGATGAAAACTCAAAAGTAAAATCTGATTTGTAGTTCTTTATTTTATTACTTTTTAGTTTCAAATTTTTCAAGGGAAAATAAAAAAATAAACTGTGGGTTATTTTGGGTCAACAAACATGTTTACATTTGTAATTGCTATAAGGAACTATGCTGAAGACAGAGGTAGAGGGTAGGGGTTACATGTTTTAGCCTACAAATCACATGCACAATTTTTAGAATAATTCCTTAAAGGATAATTCCACTTAAGTGCAACTTAATGACATGTTTTTTTTACATTACAAATAAACCAACATTACATATGTTTTAAGGCTGATTTCCTCCATATTATTTAATTTGTCCTCCTTAGTATTACCTCGCCTTGTGTTCCTGTGTAAGGCTAGAATATACCTGTTCAGTCAGGGGCTGGTCAAAAGCTTCATGGTCTCCAGAGGTGGATTCGTCTTCTTGGATAAATGTATAAGGGTCGTTTTCTGCGCCTCCACTCTCACTTGCCCGTCTGGATGGTGTAGACTCTGTCTGCATTGACAAACAGGGCAAGGCAATCATCTAATGTATACTGTACCTCAACTCTTTCATAGAAGTGGATAACATACATCATCAGTGTTTCTTCTTTATAAATATAGTCAAAATAAAGTCCACCATATCTGCAATATTGCATTAATGATATCTATGATATAGAAAAAAACAAAACAAAAAATACCCCAACAGTGTTCAGATTATAATTATCAGTAATTCAGCAAATCAGTATTCAGTAATAATCAGTAATATATAGTAAGTAAGTATAGTAATTGATAGCTATCAATGACTGGCACCACTTTGCTAAATAACTACACCCCTCCACCTGCAAACACAATGAAGGGTAATGAAGGGTTTTCATCCATCTTTTCCAGTGAACTACTGTCATTGACTGTGTTTACATGTAACCAGGTTCCTCTGAGAGAGGAGGCTTAGATGTTTACTGTGCCACCTTTTGCTTTGATGACAGTTTTGCACACTCATGACATTGTCTCAGTCAGCCTCATGACACAGTCACCTGAAATGTTTTTTCAACAATCTTGAACAAGTTCCCAAAGGTGTTGAGTTGGCTGCTTTTCCTTCTTTCTGCAGTACAAATGATGGCAAACCATTTCAATTGGACTTAGATCGATGGACTGCAGAGGACAAGAAGTCTCATGCAGCACTTGTCCTATTGGAAAGCATGCAAATGATGGTTGCACTATATCCAAACAAGAAGGGATGGCATGTTGCTGCACAATGCTGTGGTAGCCATGCTGATTAAGTGTGTCCTCAATTTTCAACATGTCAGTTACAGTGTTACCAGCTACGCACCCCCACATCATCACAACTCATGCATAGCAGTGGGAACTGCATATTCAGGAATGATCTGTTCATCTTCTCTACGTCTAACACAGACACAAAAAACTCAGATTCGGACTTATCAAAGACACTGATCTAATGCCCATTCATTGTGTATCTCTGTTCATGGTTCTTCTGAAGTAATGGTTACTTTGCCATAACTCAATCATTCATCTTGGCTCTAACCTGAAATGCAGAAAACCTGTAGTTTATGAGGCTGGTAACTCTAATAAATGCATTTTCTGCAGCAACAAAGGTAACTCTTTGTCTTTCTTTTTGTTTCATCCTGAAAGCCAGTTTCATCATAGCATTGGATGGTTTTGGCGATACATTTGTTCTTGAGATTTAGACCTTCATTTCTTAATGTAACTGTCTTTTTTTACTTAACCTTACTTAAAAGTAACTTAAAGGTGTTTCTTGCCATAATATGGATTTGCACATGTAATGTGTAGATTTAGAGGTAGTAAGCATTATGGAGCTACTGATGACTGCATGAGACAACTGACAGTCTAAAGCACATTAACAAGACATGTCAAAAATTTGCTATTGACAAATCAGTCTGTGAGCTAAAAACCATTCTGAGTGACTATCTTGTGAACCTGATGAGAGGCTGCTACGACTGTGCCAAGCTGTCATCAAAGCTAAACCTTAGACAATCTAAAACATGTTGTTTTTTTTCCTTTTAACTGTACAGTTCTGTACAAGTGTTGTTCCTGAGTTTGAGTCATGTTTTTCATAGTTTAGATAATGTGCAATGTAGAAAATTACAAAACGGAGGAAAAAACACTGAAGGAAATGTGTCCAGACTTTTGATAGTAGTGTATCTACCAAGTAATTAAAGTTCTTTTGTCTTGTCTACTGTCACATGATCTCTACGGTCATGCTGCTTCATAGGTTTTAGGTTAATAACTGTTAATTGGCAAACAAGTTAATAATTACATGTTTGTCACCTACATTGTTACTAAACGTGATAAATGCTCAGCAGAGATAGAGGAGAAGGAAAGAAGAAAAGTTACTGTTATAACAAAAATACAGTCTCCACCAAAAATGTCTTAATCCTGTAGGTCTAAAAGCTTCCTAAAAAGTTCATGAATACCATTCACTGAGAGCAGCATACTAGTTGGATAAAGATACTAGCACACCAGGTTCACACATACCACCAAAGGAAAGTTGGTTCTATCGGAAAGTGGCCTGTTGTATTAGCCATTTCCTGACTGCTTCAGCTGTGGGGGTGCATGTGAAATGAGACAGTGTTTCCCTTACCGTTATATCAGGAGGTGCCCTGCCCCCATTGATGGTCAAGTTATTTTTATTTTTTATATAATGCCAGCTCACAACAGAAGTTATTTAAATGTTATTTATGCAGTAGAGCTGAGCTCCAAATGCAACCACGGCCACTTGAGGCCAATGGGCACACCTGTGGCTATGATTGGCTATTGCCACAGCCACTTGCTGCAGTCACAATGGCTATAGCTACAGCCATATGGGCCTGTGACTGTACTAAACAAATTTGTAGCTATTACTTTTTTTGTAACTTCCTTTCAAAATTAGATTTTGCAAGTGTGGTGGTGCAGAGTGGAGAAGCGCTTTTGCAACACGCTGCAGAGCTCCCAGTGTAATCACAAGTATTGACTAGAGTGTTGGTAATCAGCTCCTGCGACCCAGCTGGAGCCATGTTGCTGCTGGTCTCAGTGGAAACTAGCTGTGGCTATGACTGTTGGTGGCTGGAAGCTTATGCTCAACTTCCATTTTTTAGGTCATGCATAAACATAGAAATCGATGTGATGTAGTTTAGACATTAGCATAGCTACAGATTAGCTAATTTCTTAGATTATCACAGCTATAGAGAGGCTAAATAGCAAGTATGTCATTAACATATTACAGACAGGCAAAAACACAACTACACTTATGGAAAAAAAGGATATACATTTTATTAGTATATAAAAATTGTATATTCAAGTATTTACTTGAAAGTATATTCAAGTTAACTGAAAGTATACTACTTTCAGGGTACATCCTGGACAGGTTGCCAGTCCATCACAGGGCCACATACAGACAAAGACAGCCATTCACACTCTCACTCACATCTAGAGGCAATTAAGAGTCTCCAGTTAACCTGACTGCATGTGTTTGGATGTTGGGAGGAAGCTGTAGTGCCCGGAGAGAACCCAAGCAAACACAGGGAGAACATGCAAACTACACACAGTAAGAACCCATGACCTTCTTGCTGTGACAGTGCTCACCACTACACCACCCTACTGCCGCCCTCTATTAAGGTTATAATTGAATAAATTGTCACAAATTGTTGCATGACATGGTATGGTCGGTGATTAATTTTTACATTATATATACACAATATATATATATATGAACTTATAACCTTTACTTATATCAGTAAGAAGAGTGAGCAGGCAGTAAGAGATGCCTGTCAGCAACGTCAGACTTAAAAGTATAACTTCCACAATTACACAGCTGTGCTTCAGTTTATCAGCATAGTAGGAAGTCATACTGCGTAGAAACCTTTCACTAATATTCAACTGAGAAGGAGCATAAAGTTCACTTTAAGATAATATTTTGATTATCTAAAAAGTATACTGTTATTACATCACTAGTAAACTAATAGTATATATAAAAGTCTGTTTGTAGTATACTTCAAGCACACTTTTATGAACAAAAAAGTGGGCCAATTTAGTCCCAAGAAGTATTAAAATAGTAAACTTGCATATATCCTAGAAGTACACAGACATAAGTATACTTACTATACTTGAGGTATACTTAATAAAACAGATTTTAAGTATACTACTTTCATGTAAGAGTAGAGGTGTAAATGTAACATGGTAATCAAAAACACATAGTTTTATTAGATGACAATTCATGACCACACGCAATACACCATAATTAAAGAATCAAGAAATGTAATGTCACTTATTCCCCTTCAGCATTTGGTCGCTCAAACCGCTGGTCATGCAGACACGGGCACACCCACTGGCATCATGGCTACAGAAAGTGACCTGTCGCTACAGCTAGATCTCTGCCTCTCCCCATTTCTATCTATACAGAAATGGAGAGCAGCTCATTCACAGACCAAACAGGCCTTATGTAATTGCCAGTACCTTGAAGTTAATTTGTTGAGCCAGTTCTTCTACTTTGTGGTCCTCTGCACTGGGGTTACTGTTGGGGGTTAGAGCCAGGAGGGCAGAGCGCATGGAACAACCACATGTTTCACAGCAGTAGTCCTGAGACCTGAGAACAGAAGTTACATGATAAGGCCATTATGCTGCTAGTGCACCTCTCACTGTGGACTGCACACCATCTTGAGACAATTATATTTTAGTATTTTAAGTATTATCAGGAAATTTGCTGAATAACCTGTCCCTTCCACACAAATAAAAATATTTCTGTGCAACACTGTGGATTAATCTAATATAGAAACATATATTATTGGAAGTACTCAGACTATTTTAAAGGGTAGCTTATGAAGTCCAAGGAGATCTCAATGCAAGTCTCTGTGGCTCAGAAGGTAGAGTGAGTCCTTGACTGACAGCAGGATTAATGACTCCTTTGCTATTTCCGTCAGAGCTTAAGTAAAACTTAATCTTGGGCTTTGTTGTTCTCACAATGTCACAGGCTGTTGTTTTCCTTGGCAGATCTGTTTTACGTAAATTGCTGAGTATAGTGGTTTCTTTTGTTTTTTAAGCTTTCCATATTGCTTATGTGCAATGTTTATGCAATGGCTAAAAAGCTCAGAATTGGTCACCATGGAACATTGATCCAGTCAGCTTTAGTTACCCCCCTCCCCACACACTTCTGACAAACTGTCAAAATTTTAATATGATTCTGATGGGTGAAGACAAAATGTATATGCATAGTCTCTCCCATCTCAGCCACGGAATCTTTTAACTTTTGTATACACAACACATGCTCTACAGAGAAATACAGTGCCTATAAAAAGTATTCACTCCCTTGGATGGACCCTTTTTTAAATGTTTTTTTTACTTTTTGACATTATAAATCAATCATGGTCAATATCAGTTGCCGACTTTGACAAAAATATTCCATAAAAATACCTCATTAATAGGGTTTCTACAAAGTAATGTCAATTAAATAAAAATATGCAAGGTGAAATCAGTGTTTGCATGAATTTTTTCACCCCCTTTAAAATGACTGACCTAATCCAACAGAGGTCCAGATATTCGGTGCTAGTAGTCCCACGATTAGTGAAATGGTGATCACCTGAGTGCAGTGAATGTGTCTGAAGTGACTGCAGTATAAAGACACTGTGTCTGGAAGGTCCAGTCTCTGGTTAATCAGTATTTCTGGCTACCATTACACCATGAAGACAAAAGAACCTTCCAAGCGACTCAGAGATCAGGTCATTGAAAAGCATAATTCAGGGGATGGATACAAAAAAATATCCAAGGCACTGAACATGGAAGGAATATGGCACATGTCTAAATCTGCCTAGAACAGGCCGTCCACACAAACTGAGTGACCGTGCAAGAAGAAGACTAGTGAGGTCACTAACACACCAATGACTACTCTGAGGGAGTTGCAAGCTTTAGTAAACTGAGATAGGAGAGACTGTGCATAACAACTGTTGTCTGGATAATTCACCAGCTTTAGCTTTATGGGAGAGTGGCAAGGAGAAAGCCACTGTTAAAGAAAACTCACGTTAAATCATCACTTGGGTTCGCCAAAAGGCAGGTGAAAGACTCCATGGTCAAGTGGAAGAAGGTTCTTTGGTCTCATGAGACCAAAATGGTGCATTTTGACCAACAGACAAGACATTATGTTTGGCGGACACCAAACACTGCACATCACCACAAACACACCATTCCCACTGTGAAACATGGAGGTGGCAGTATCATGCTGTGGGGATGCTTCTCGGCAGCCGGTCCTGGAAGGTTTGTTAAAGTAGAGGGTAAGATGAATGTGGCAAAATATAGGATAATCCTGGAGGACAATCTTATTCAGTTGGCAAGACAACTACGGCTTGGGAGAAGATTTATTTTTCAGCAAGACAATGACCTGAAGCATACAGCGAAAGCTACACAGAAATGGTTTACTGATAATAAGGTGAATGTTCTAGAGTGGGCGAGTTGAAGCCCAGACCTCAATCCTGTGAATTTGTGTCTGGACTTGAAGTACACCGATTTCACTTTACATATTTTTATTTAATTGACATTACTTAGTAATGTTAATGTCAAAGTGAAAACAGGTTTCTACTTAGTAGAAACGAGGTAATGAGGTATTCACCAACATATACCATGATTGAATTATAATGTAAATAAAAGGGTGAACCATCCAAGGGGGTGAAGAATTTTTTTAAGGCACTGTAGTTTCATCTACCAGATCTTACTTTTTGGCAAGAGTCCTCCTCTCCTCTGGGGTATAATCAAGAGATCCTATTGCTCCCTCTCCTTTTGTTGGCATGAATCCGATTATAGCTATTAGAGCAGTCCGAACTGGGAAAAAAAAAAGAAAAAAGAAAAGAAATGAAATAAGAGACAAAACAAAGGAGGTTAAAGATTCAGTAAAGCAGCAGTAAAGGCTGTACACATGTTTAGTAATTGTGTTATGTGAGTGAGATTTACACCTGGAAGACAGGAGTCTGTAATTTAATAGGTTACATGTTTTAGCTGTCAATTAATGTCTGGTCAAGTTAGTTAACTTATAATTAAAAATAAGATTTTAATGAGATCTCCACCAGAGAACCATTCCAGTAAAAGGTTTTGTGAATTGTAATACTACTCATGTTGTTCACAGACTTAAGTACCCCTGTGGCTGCTACTATACAAGTCAAAATAAAAGATGGCAGAAAGATGAATGAATAAAAAATCAATACGTTTGTACTTTAGTTCTGTAAATTTTTTGTCCTTCAGCTTTCGCTTGTCAGGGGCTCTCCAGCAGAGCGTGGTCCAAACATCAGTTGCTGGGTTTGGGACTGGCACTCAGAGTACACTGGCTTGTGCAACTTCTGTAGCTGGGGTTTAGCGGACATTTCAGTAATGTACAGTAATTTCTGATAATTCTCCCGCAGAATCTTGAAGTATTTCCCAATATGTGTACTTCTCTGTACTTGTGTTCTTGCAGACTTGTGAAATGTCATCAGCCAAAGCCAATGTACGGTTCCAATATATAAAAATAAGAGCCTACTTGTAATTTTGCTATATGTAAGGATCTGCTAATAACAGCCCTTTTTTTGCTAATGGCAGACTTTTTTTTGGTTATATTGGACTTCATTCCACGCCTTAGCTACTGAATAACACATAGCCCATACAGGTAACTACTTTTACATAATAAATACATAGAAATGACAACAAACATGTGAGGTTTTTATACATAACATATCAAATCAGAACTGATAAAATTTTATTGATCCCCAGGAGAAATTCACATCATGGCAGCAAAACAACAACAAAGAGGTAATCTGGTAAATAGTATAAAAATCACATAATATCTAAAAAATCATCTACCAATCATAGGATCGGTGGTTCGATTCCTGGCTCCTCCGGTCATATGTCGAAGTGTCCTTGGGCAAGACACTGAACCCAAAGTTGCCCCCAATGTGTTGGGTCAGCTGCATAGCAGCTTTGCCATCGGTGTGTGAGTGTGTGTGTGCTTGTCTGAGCAAATGGATGAATGAGAAGCAGTGTCAAAGCGCTTTGAGTATCCATGAGGAAGAAAAGCGCCAATAAGTGCAGACCATTTACTATTTACAATCCAGGAGGTGAGACACAGCAGATACAAAGTTTGTGAGTTCATGAGAGTCAACAAAACTGACAGGTGACTTTAGCTGTGAAATCAAGCAGCTCAGACTGCAGCTTATTAAGGTCACTGAGTTTGCGGGATGATGGAGAATGGGGCAGCAGGGCCTTGTTTTTGATTTTTTCGTTTTAATAGAAATATTTAACTATTTTCTGGCATGTCCAATTTACAGAATTTTAGATTGCTACACACTTCCTGCATTTAAGTTTCAAAAGTGTACTGGCACAAAGTGAATACCTTCTTTCCAGACTACAGGGACACATAACTGTTGAAAAAACTAATTTGATGAACACAGGGAAACAGCATAATGTGCAGAACTTGAGGGTTTTCTTTGAGGATACTTACTACTCCAAGAGGGCTGCCACGTCTCTGGATGGTGGCCAGAAATGCTTAGACAGATCTTCTTCCCAACTTCAAATCTTCCATTTGGCTACAAAGAATCACAGTATACAGAAGGGGGAGGTGAGTACATGAGTGAATATTAACATTACATGACAAGCATGGTGTCCATGTACATTTATTTTTTATTTTTTCCATTACAACAACTTGGTTTCTTGGCTGTTATGCTTCTAAAAATTCTGATCAAGTTTTTTCGCACTATGGAAGGATGGACTTCCAGATGTCAGGTCCTTGCTGTACTTCTTTCAAACCCTCACAGTAGATATGGTCATAATTGTCTATTTGCCTGATTTGCCTTTATTTTATTATTTTCAACATTGTACATTAATTCTAAAAAAATCCAAACTATGAACACATGGAAATGTAGTAAAAAAAAAAAAGCTAAACAACCCAGAATATTTTACGTGCCAATATTTGTTTTACGCAAATTAATCATATGATTAACTTAATATATAAACCTCTTCCTGTAATCGCAGCATGGATGCTTACCTGGCAGTGTGTGGTAAGGTCATGTAAAATGCGGATAATACAGTGAATGAGGAGATATCACACTGTGAATATAAAGTAAATATAAAGCTGAATTGTTTCTTTCTGGTCGAGGCAGATGGCTTCCCACCCTGAGCCTGGTTCTGCTGGAGGTTTCCTTCGTTAAAGTGACTTTTTCCTTTTTTTCCTCACCTTGAGATGAATTTTGTTGTTTATTGGCACTATATAAATAAACTGTATTGAAGTAAAATTTTATTTGATTTATCAAAAACTATCAAAAAGAATAGTGGGTCAAATTAGTATTGCGCTATAGGCTTCTATATTGCACAGTGAAATGGTTATAGTTATGGTGTGTGCATACTAAGAATGTTAGCTGACACAGTTTGCTAGCTTTTTTATATTAGCAGTGGTCTGCTTGTATCAAACTTTAAAATGTTCTTCAATAAAATGTATTTAATTAATAAACTCAATAAATATATTGGACATTATGATAGAAATAACTGCATGAATAAATAAGTAAAATATATAATGGCAATGACATTGTAATGAACGTTTGAATGGCATCTGCTGAAAGGTTGCATTATGAAATAAATAGACTGTATTTGAAATACAAATGACTGGAATTAAATAAAATGTACCTGAAAAAAAGTAATATATGGATTTTCAAACCAGAACGAAAAATAATATAATTAGCTGAAAATTTCAAATGGATTTTTTTTACACATTTGTCTCATATAGTTTGTTATTTCATAATGTCTTATATATTTATTTAATTTTCAATATTTTGTGGTTTAATATGCTTGTGCTCTGACTGAAACATAACTTAAATTCACATGGCTATACAATGCAATTGCATAGGCTAAAATGCTAAAATATGCAGTTTAAGATGCACTGTCCATTTTTATTGGAAATGTCTGTTTTTCAGCAAATGCAAAAAATGCTTTTTTTAACAGTCAGGTTCATGTGAGAGAGTACGTTTAAAATAACATTATGTTATGTTAGGCTCTTACTAGATCATAAATTCCCTTTTTGGTTGTTTTGTAAGTGCAATTCTTGATTTCATCAGACAGCGTAATAAAAGCCCAGGCTTTGTTGTGACAAATGTCATTACATGTGATTCAACAATAAATAGTTGAGGCTTAAATGGCAAGCTGTCCATTTTCCACCTGATCACCTGACATGGGGTTTTATTGAGTGAGTGGTGTGTAAATAAGATGTTGAAATTAAGATGTGGCCTTTGTTTGCATCTTACCGTGAGAAGGATGATGCTGGGGGGCTTCATAGGGTACTCTGGGGGAAGTACAATCCTGCCATGGTAAATCCCACCATCAAAATCTGAATCTGGGGGCCCACGTACTGAGAAGTGCCATTCAAAGAGGTTATCCTACAGAAGGAAAAAAAGAGGCAAATTGAGCACATACTACATCAGAACTGTGCAACATCTCTGTCTGTGACATTACTGATAGTGGCACAGAACTGTTGTTTGCTTTGTATATCACTTGTACATTTCTTTGGATAAAAGCATGTGCCAAACAACTGAATTCAAATGTATGTGCCAACTTTGAAGACGTGTGGTAATCGTAACCTCGACCTTTTGACCACCAAAATGTGCTCAGTTTCTTGTGCCAAATGGAAGTGCACATATATTTAGGTCCAAAGGTCTGAATCTAATTTTGCTCTTATACACCACCACAATGCACACAAAATAAAACAAGCAATATGATTTCAAAAGATGGGGGGTCTTTTAGATGTTTTCTGGCAGGGTCTAAGCTGGTGTTCCTGTTTTTGTAGGTTTTTTAAGAATGTACCAAACTCCTATTGCCACACCTATGTTGTTTTTTTTCATCCTAATGATGGCCTGCTTCATTTATATTAAGATCTCCTCAGATTTCATATTGTTAGTCAAACAGCTGCCAAATGTCAACTTACTTACGACCAGGATGGCGGCGCGTACACAACGCGAGGCTCAGCGTCTCACCAATTTCTGCGTTTTAGCAGTTATTTTCTTTTTCATTGCCGTTTTTTTCACCAAGAACAGTCTTGCCTTAACATCATACAGCACGCAAGAACTTTGGGACATTGGTTTACAACATTTAGACAGTTATTTCGCTGACCTACGACTCACCGAGACCTGGCTCCATTCATCCATACCGGACGCGGCTATCGAGCTAGCAGGGTGCACTGCACACCGTCACGACAGGAGCGGGGACTCTGGTAAGAGCAAAGGAGGGGGACTATGCATATATGTGAACAACAGCTGGTGCACTAACTCCAAGACTGTAGCCAGTCACTGCTCCCCGGATGTGGAGTATGTGACTGTCAAATGCTGACCGGTTTACCTTCCGAGAGAGTTCACTGCTGTCATGGCAACTGCTGAGTATATACCACCAGATGCTAATACAACTCGGCACTGGGACTCCTGCATAGCACCATTAGCAGCAACCAAGATAAATACCCTGAGGCTGTGCATATTATTGCCGGGGATTTTAACCATGCTGAATTAAAAATTGTGTTCCCTAAGTTCCATCAGCATGTGAAATGTGCCACCAGAGGAGATAAGACACTAGACAAGGTCTACTCTAATATTAAACATGGCTATAGAGCTATACAACTCCCACACCTGGGCCAGTCAGACCACATGTCCTTGCTCCTAGCACCAGCATATACCCCCCTCAGGAAGCAGGTTCTTACCAAAACAATGACTGTGAAAACTTGGCCCGAAGGAGCCTCCCACCAGCTGCAAGACTGCTTTGAGAGAACCAACTGGGATATTTTTGACCACCCAGACCTGGAGGAGCACACAGAAGCAGTCCTGTGCT
>OMLM01008468.1:7325-26317 GCA_900302695.1 Helostoma temminkii
CACACACGGTGGAACAAAGTAGAGCCCAATTTATTTACACCACCAGCTGTTCAGACCTGTCAAAAACGGGTATTATAAACACTACTGTGCACCTGAGACAAGATGGACACCAAATAGAATCTCGTTTACATTCATTAATTCAGTCGTCCACCATACAGTATAAATGAACTAAACTGATTCCAAAAGGGGACAAACTGTGCCTGTTTAAACATTGACATAAACCCCATGCTCAAGGTCAGTAAATGATTTACCTGGCCTCTGTGGCCCCACAGCAACAGTTTTGAGAGTGGGTACTTTGTCTGGTTCTGACCTTCATTTATCAGGTGTTTTATTCACCCAGGACTACACACATTCCAGTTTGGCAGCAACGATAAGAACAGTTGATGATGGATTAACAGAGGAAGGCACTGGGACTGGTTTAAAGCCAGGAGACGAACTCTGTGATTTGGTTCGTTATGCTTCCCAAAAAAATCCCCAACTTCACACATGGCTTCTGTTATTTTCTCAATTTTCACATTTATCAACATAATTTACAACCATATACCCACGCAAATCCGACCTTATTGTTGTTTGTGTATTTATCTGACTGTTAATTCCGGTGTTTCCTTTCTATTATCTGATCAGTTTTTATCCATCTTGACAAATCAAGTCCCTCCAGGTGCAGCTAATCTACCTCACTCCATCTATCTACTTTGCTTTGGCTCATCTGCATACTGGTCTGTCTTCACGCTATTCATTAATTCTCTCTCTGTGCCTGTTTCCTCAGCATTGTTCCCCCTGTTTACTGTGATTAATGTGTCTTGTTATCTTGCATATGCTTTTTCTTACTCAGCCTAAAATGGCTGATCAAAATCATCATTACAGACACTCATCACTAACACAATCCTGCTCTGTACATACTGTATATACTTTCAGATCAATAGCAATGATCACCCTTCATTTACACCTAGAACCCATTCAAACAACTTAAAGTGAGACTAATACTCGAAAACTTGAATGTGAATATAAGCACAGCTGGAGTTCTTTACTTTAAATCACACTTAGTTCAAGTCTACTGTAGAAGGTTTGCTGCAATGTCACAGTAAATATTATTAGATTTCTAATTGTGATTGAATGAGATACAATAAATACTATTTGCAGTTCAATTCAAGCTCAAGTTAAATTTGCAGTTTAAGTCTACATATTTATACATCTTATAAAATTTAATTAAAACCCCCTCTAAACTGAACTTGTCTGATTAAGGAAAGAGCTTTCTAGGCTTCTGTCTAGCTCAGCAAAGGCTGCTTCACAGTACTGGTACATGTGTATAGAACTGTTAAAAACTTAAATGATATCACAGCAGACTATGCTTGTCATTTGGTGTCTTTTAAGACATAACTTAACATAATTAAAGCATAAATTAAGCACAGAAAATGAAAATGATTTTCAAAATGCAGACCATTAGTTATGGCAGTTGTTCTGTTTACTCCAGAGAGAATTTATTCAAATTTATTATGTAGTGAGGATAACTTCAATGAGTTTTTATGTTTTGTTTTAGACACATACAAAATCATGCTCTGTTTTCATTATTTAGGCCTTTTTTTTTTTATCCCTTCTCAGGATTTTACCTGTTCTCCTCCTCACACTGGCGCCACTATTTTTTCTCTTTTACTATTGCTGTAAACAGGCTTTTCCATTGCTTGCTGGGAAACAATCCAGAGATCTTCAGACATAGAAAGAGAGAAAGGACAGACTAAAAGAGGGAGAGGGGTGGGGTGAAAGTGGACTGTGGAAGTGCCCAGAAGGTTGCTCCTGCCAAGGCAGTACAGAGAACGGGTTGTATCTTTGTTTGTGTTAGTGGTCCCATGTTTCTAAGCAGGCAGAAAAGGACCAGTTTGCCACATCACAGGTCTATTGTTGAGGGTCTGATGCCAAATATAACAGTGGACACAGCCATCTGTCTTCATATACAACCCACTGGTTAGCAGCTAATCACTCAGAAAGCCAACCTCTCTCCTCTACTGCCTGATGGAATTCAGCTGAGCCCTAAGGCGTGATGACCTAATACACGACACAGAGTGTAGTGCATTTCAATCTTTTCTGTACCTATGAGTTTGAGGGGGCATTGTGCATCTTGTCATAATAATGTTTAAATGGCACCATATTCTCTCATAGTCTCACTCATTACAAACTGCCTTCGGACCCAAGGAGAATTATAATTAAAAGCAGACTATATCCCATCCTTTATATGTGACCCTGCAATAACCTCATGTCCACATTGTCATAATTGAGGTCAGTGACGCTCATTGTCCTGCTCTGGCAGGCAGGAAGTAAGGGAATGGCATCAGCCTTTCCTCCTGTGCTCATAGACCAGGTTGCATTGTTTTGGTAAGGGTGGTGCTGCTGTTGATATTAATAACTTTCATCATTTACTGTATACAGTATGCTATTTAAATCAACTTATGTATTAGAGGTTTGGCCTGACTGAGAATCTTAAAAATAGAGAGTTTTGGTTTACATGGACACTGGAAATGCAATAGTTGCTGTTATCATCTCTGAAGCATCCTCTTCCTTGTCTTTTAATAGATACATAAGACTATTTTACAGGTGACACATAGCACCTGTTGACTTTGGCATCAACTTAAATGGCAAATATGCGTCCTCTGCCCAGCATGTGTTCTCTTGTTTTAGATAGGTTCGCTCGCTCTCACACAGACACACACACCGACACACAACAGTTCATGATTAGCAATTTCAGAAGTGTCACAGCTAATTTGTCATAAAGACAAGCTGGCTGTGTTTGAAAAAAGGACCTGAAGAATTTCTGGCCTCTCTTCGTCTTTTTCACTGATACTGTAAATACTCACCAAAACTCCCCTGCAGCACTTAACCAGAAACAGCACATTGCATTTAGGATTATTCCTTTGGGACTAATACATTTGTGATTTTCTAAGTTTGTCTCTTTCATCTGATGTAATGTTGAAGGAAGAACAGATACTAAATTAGTTCAACTGCTGTTATTCTGATGTTACTTTAATTCTTACACTGAAATAACCGGGAAAAAAATGAACACACCCAAACTTGATCTCTTTATATCAAAAGCTACTATAGACTTGGCACAGTCAAGTGTTTTTTATAAATACCCCACTAGACACCAAGGAGATACAACTCATGAGAAACTGTGTGCAAGTATAATATTGTATTTTAACTTTTCTGCACAATATGTGGGGAATGTAAAGAAACACCTAATATTAGAATAGGCAGAGTACAACTGGGTTTATAAATTGCATTAATATTTAAACAAGTCATTATAGGTGGATTCCCATATCCACTGTAATCATTTAATGCTGAAGGAGAGGGCTGTTAAGATATGAGAGATTATGATAAAAAAAAGAAAAACTGAAAAACATTTGATGATGAATGAGCTACTGATTTATCGCTGATTTTATCACTGACCTCCTGCTTTAGAAACGCCACAAAATGAATTGCCTACTCAGTACACTAGCCAATATCAGCAAACCTGTGTATACCAAAACAAAGAATACAGACACCTAAAAGTTATTGTATGTGGTTGTAATTGTAATTGTAACTCTTGATTCAGATAGATATTAATAAGTTGCTAGATTTTGGAATTAATTTGCTCCTGCAGCCTGTTCACAGAGTTGTTTTTTTAAATTATCATAAAAGTGATCAATGGTGTGTTGTGGCATAAAAATATGTATGTATGGAAAATGTAAACTAAATGCCATAGACCATGAAAATAGGTTGTCTGATTCGTCCTTAATCTCCACTTCAAACTGGCATCTCAGAAAACTGTTTGTTGCCAGAGATTTGAAGTCTAAGTACAGTACACTACATACTTTTTTTCTATCTACACATTCAGACGTTTTGTTCGCAGGCGCTTAGTGTCTTTTCAAACTAAAAGTACTCCGTTTACTAGAGTGACCCATTTTAGAGAAAATGGGAGAGGGTACTTATCCTAAGTAGGTAGAGGGATTCAGAGAAAAGAGGCGGTGAGGGCTGCTAGTCAGGGTAAGGCGGAGTCACGATGCTTTTATTTTGGAGAGACTGCGTCATTGACCTGCACTGGCAGATAACTGAACTCAGTCTTTGAAGAGCCTTGTACCTTGAGAATCCACTGTTTACTGCCGCTGTTCACTTACAAATACTTTTCCAGGTAAAACTGGCTTCTGTTTGCAGCTTTCAGAGGCAGGGAAATGTATACTTTCGTTACGTTAACCAATAAAAAACATTAGTCTGTGGCGTTAATTAAACCTTTCACACCTGTCGGTTGGTTTTAAGGTAGCTAACGTTACATCGTGACTGCCTTCCTGACGCTAGTGTTTACTGAAACTAGTTAAACTTTATTTCAAAGTGTGAGTTAGACAACATGGGCTGACGTTAACTGACAGATGTCCTCAACTGCTTTGGTTATTTTCTTGTAACACCACCAGCATTTTCTCAGTCTAATATGCATTTGTCATAAAAGTTGATGTAACTACAGCACACCGCCACAGTTATTGAGCAAAGACCTCACCCAAAACGTACAGCTTAAAAGTAACGCTAAAGAATAACCATGGCAGGCTGTTACATTAGGGTTAAGTAAACCAAACTTCTCAAAATGGTTATTTTTTTATCAATAAGACAATGGCACAAGTGTATGCCTTTTATAACGCTCCCAGTAATGTGTGGAAGTAGTACTATAAACAGGAGAAAAACTGAACATTGGCACAGCATCCCATATTACAATAAACGCTTCAATAAAAATAATTGTAGTCATTTTCTTGTGGCAAGATTTATAAACATGTTTGTCAGTAGCCACTCTAAGCAAAACTTCACATGTAGGTCAACTTTACAGCACAGTGGTATAGGAAACTCCTCATAAGTGAAGTTTAAGTTTCATCTGACAACTAATTTAATAAATGCTTTTCCTTTTTGTTTGCACTTTCATAATTGTAACTACTGTGCATGTGAAGAGTGAAATAATTTCTAAATGTCTGGGATTGTGAGACTGTCGCTTGAGAAACAACTAATATTTGGTTGAAAGCAATATACAACAAGTCCTTTCTTGGCAAAAGTGTACACAGGTGTATTTAATAATTTGCTAAAATGTGTTAATTTCTATATTTAGGAAATTAATAAGAAATCCCAATATGGGACAAACTGCACAGAACAAATTGTTATAGAAAATGTCAAATTACCTTTGAAAACTTAAAACTTGAGCCATTGAGTGATAAACTGTGATCAGTACAAAATGGCCGATAATTACAGTATTAATGTTACAGTAACAACTTTAATCTCATATTTAACAAATGTATTTAATGATGTTAATTATGGATGTATTATATTTATATATATGATTGCAATGCACAATTAATTGTTATTAGTTGTATCTGAGCATTTTCAGCCAAAACCTGAAAGTAAGTGAATGTATTTTAAGTTGACATAACCTTTGCTAAGTTTAAAAAATGTTTTTCACCAGCTTCTTCTTTTCACATTACACAGGGTCAAGATTCCCTTAAATGGTTTGCAGTGCATTCAGCTCAGCTGCAGAAATCATAAGGCCTCTTGGTGTCCAAACAGTGAGTAGCCTACATTCAACAGTTTTCAGTTCAGTTTCGGTTTCTTCTCTTCAAATTGCAGTCCACAACATTTTGTAGATATCTAATTATGGCTTGAATGACTATATTGACAACAAATTCTGTGTACAGTCTACAGTGGGAGCTACTTTGAGGGCACTATCAATCACTATAACAAAATTAGATAGTTGTAAAGGAATCTTTTTAATGTTGCATACCCCGACTGTCAAATGTACTACATCTGGGGTCATGATTATAGGATTACAGAAAACAATGTGAAATTGTGTATATGTAATGTATTATTTACACTAACTGGCAGTTTATTAGGTATACCTGTACAACAACTCTGCCATGACTTTCACTTTTACAAGTTATAATTCCTCAATTTGTTAAAACTCTCAGAAAAGGTGATTATTCTACTGTGTGTTCATGATTGAGGTGGGTGGTAGAATCATTATATTTAGAGGTGTTTTTGCCCCCTTTATGTAAATAGGGTGGCCAAACCATAAGAAACACCTTTTAATATTTTGTGCAGACCTGCTGTATTGGATTACATTAGACTGTACAGGCATACCTAATAAAGTGGCCAGTAAGTGCATATACTGTGATCTGTGCCACTTTGTTACAACCCAGATTAATCTGAATATGAATATTGAAGTGCAGGCAGGCAGTCTTTCCATCTATGTCTTATTAAATTGATCGTTGCTGTGCTCTGTGTTCCTCAGTTCTACTCTGTGTTTGATATCTCATTTGGTATTCCCTCTGTGTGCAGCCCTTGTTATTGTATTCCTATGGAGTGCACTGGCATTTGACATGCACACACCAAAGACTCTGGCAGTGTTGCAGATCAAGTGCCTCTCACAGCAGTATTCCCTCTCTCTGTCTCATTGTGGCACTTCCTATTTATTCTGTCTTGTCGCTCTCATAGACCTCAAAACAGGTGGTGGACCTGAGGGACAGGAGGCGCTGTCACTTACTTAAGCCTTAATTAGATTTGAATCAGATTACTCTGTGTGTGAGGTGAGAGTAGTGTGTGTCTGCATGTTGTGCTGGAGATGACAGTGATGTGATGCATGCACCTTGTAGGAGAAGAACAATTTGACAGTTGAGATTTTTCTCATTTGCATGGACACCATGACATCTGTTGTTACAGTTGAGCAGGACATGCTTCTGAAAGCACAGATGTCTGCAGAAAGCATGATATGACCCACTCCAGTAAGTGGATTTTATGTCTTCAAAGCCATTCTGTGGTACATTTACTTCAATGTTTAAGTTCTTCATCTTCTTAGTTCTCACTTATCTTTAAAGGTTTTTAATTGGTTACAGGTACCTACTGTGTCTTCCCTTTTGGGCTTCCGTTCTCTGAGCAGTAGACCCGTTGACTGATTGGTTGAATCTTTAGGTAGTTCTTTGTACGGTTGTCAGTGTTTGCTGTGAAGTTCTTACTTCTGTGACTGAAATATATTAGTTTTGGTGGATATTGTTAGTGCTGAAAATGATGTGCCAGTCAGCTCCATTACCGTGCATAACTAACTCATCTTTATTTATTCAACAAACTGTTTTAAAGTAAAATTACAGTTCTTGCAGTGTGTAACAGCTAAATATTTAATGAAGTCCTCATATCTTATGCTTCTTATTTCTCAATCCTGTTGTAACTGAGTGGTTCTGAATATTGTTTCATTGTTCAAAATTTTGGCATTTCTGCTTTGTCATGCAGAAAAAAACTGACAAGCAGTCTCAGTACAATTCACGAAGAAGACCGCATTCAAATTTACAAATTTAGCACAATGAGAAATGGGAGGTACATGTACTACAAGAGTTGCTTCTGGGTAGAAACATCGATCTGCTTGATGATAAGTTCTTCTATAAGATAAAGCTGTACACTGTATATATTTATATCCATACAGTGTTATGAAAAATATAAGTATACTGAAACTTCCGTATGGAACTTTTAGACAACCAGATTTGTGATTTTCAGGTTGATAAATTGTTTTTCTGGCCAAGGTGTAAATTATGTAGCTAGTGTCCTGAGCTCTGCCAACTAATCCAGTGGCTTAATTTCCAACTGCCCCTGTCCTAGCCACTGCTGATTACCTGGATCAGTTGTGTTCAGCTAATCAGAAGCTGTAAGTGCAGGGATAGTTGGAAAATGAGCAGGACAGGGTGCCTTGAGAACCACTGAGCTATTCATTACAGATAACTGCTATACCAACTGAGCTACATACTGCCAACATTTAGTAAAGACTAAATGCCAAAAACAGAAATGGATAAAATGAAAATTATTTAAACTGATGCAATGCCGCTTGCTGACATATGTGACTATCTTGTGGTGATCATGTATTTGTTTGTGATGCTCCAAGGTCCACTTGCCACTGTAGTGCACTGCTACTGACTTTAATAAGGTCAAAGGCAATGCTCTGTTTAAACTTTACCCAATTCTTATTATAAGGACTATATATGTATTGTAACAGTCATGAAGTGAGGGTTCATTAGATGTTGTTACTTTCAGCTATGTGTACGTACCTAATAAACTGTCAACTGAGTATGTTCATGATTATAAATTCAGTAAAGTAGCTCTGTCACATATTTTTGTATCCATTGACTTCCCTGCTCTGTAAAGAATGACATCTGGCACTGAAAAACTTGGCCCACCACTAATTTTTAACCATTAAATGCAGCAGTCGGCATGGGCAAAAAAAGAGAAAGCCGATAGCTGGATTTTTTGTACACATTTATGATAAATAGTGCCAGACTTAACTAAATAATAGATTTTGCCAACCTCTGTGTCTGAACTCAGAGTTGGTGCCCATAGTTTTTTACACACTCGTACTCTCATTTACACATTCCACTGTAATCTGTAGAGCCCGACAGACTAGGATACAGTAAATATGTGACTTTAGTATACTCATGTAGTTTATAATAATGAATGGATAAGTAACTTTACAGCAACAGAAAACCCTCAATTGCATTAAAATGCTTTGATCTGCCCCAATCCTAATTCTGTAGATCAGTACATGTTTGCAAATATTCATAATGTCTGCCATTTGTACACCAGACTATACAAAACATTTTAATGATGTGTAAATAATAATGTCACAGCACTACTTGCGGCCACTGACAGTTTTCCCTCATTGGTGACTGAAGTTTAGATTAGTGTAATGTAGCTGATCTGTTGATGGAAGTTGTTTTAGTACTACAACAAGGATTAGAGTTGTTGAGATTTTTCTGCATATATCATCATTTCAGATGAGTCACAACTATTTGTTTTCCTTTGGTTGCATAAGCTCAGTAAATTGCCTTTGTAGTAAGGACAGAATTAGTAAATCAACAGTATTAGCCTTTAAGGGGTTATTTATAGACTGTGGCGTGTGTTGGGATGAGGCCAGATGGACAGCTGTGATCCTATTACCTCTGTTACTTTTCACGCTGTGTCTACCTCCCGATCTTGCATTCCCACAGAAGATGGTACACATGGACAGCTTTGGTTTGCCTGTTCATTAACTCTGAGCAGACCTCTGAGTTCATTGCCTATCCATTCAGAAAGCAGGATTGAGCACAGTTCATGGTAAGATGGATTTTGTGGATCTTTGGTAGTATGATTAACTGCTTGTATCTGTGCATTGAACTGATGTTGCAATTTGTTGTCTTGTGTCTTCTTTAAATGAGAGCTTTTGAGTGATGTTTTTACTTTAAAAACATGTTAGAGTGAGAGCATTTCGAAACATGTGTTAGGTTGACAAGAGTAGAACATATAAAAGCTTGAGCCAAAGGTCTTACATCAAAATCACAATTTATTTGTGTACTGTACATAGTTTAAAATGACTAGAAAATACATTAAAAGACAGCATTAGTAGGAGAAGAAGGTGGAAGATGGTGTGGATCAACTATTGACTGTCACACTGGTTTGATCACATTTGTGTTTCAGAGTTCCAGCTGATTATGAGTTGAATATGGCCCAGTAACATTGCACATAACTTTTACAGTACTGTACTGCACTGCTGTTGTTGCTCTCTGCTCAAAAAGTGTATTTAATTTGTTACTTTTTATTCTTTACTTTTACTCTTTGTACTGTCACAACTGGCAATAGAAAATTTAATTAAAAAAGAAGAAACCAAGGCTCCAGACTATGACTATTTCAGTGCATTTTGTGACCATTTTTGGAGTCAATGTGAGTAAATTTTACAATTAGGTGTACCAGCTCCCCTTGCAAATATGTTACCAGTCTTACTAGAAGGGAGTGAGTGCTCATTACACAGTGAAAATATACCCAGAGTGTTCAAATATAAAAATGTAATTGGGTTCTGAGTTCCAAGGATATTGATACTTGAGGAGACCATTGAGATTAGCAGATCTGAACATGTCTCTGGTGCAATGTCTTATCTGTGTTAGAATGAAGACACGGTTCAGATTGTCCATACACAGTAGACAGCAGACAGGTAGAGAGGGAGCAGAGAGCTCAGGTAAAGTCAAACTTGATACTTGAGTTGACCATGCGTGTGCTTGTTACTGTGCATGTGTTAGAAGCCTCATGAATAAAAAGCCAATAACAGTAATTTATCACACATCAAACAATCATGAACATACAGAGAACAAACATTTCAGCTCTTACAAGGACCTATTTGGGAAATTGCTGGTTGCAAAAGACATGAAAGCTAAAGTTGAATACATGATCGGCCTAAACTGACACATATTATCTTATACTGAGGAAGTTCGGAGTGCAGTATTTTATTACAAGAGTGAGGCAAACCTAAGTACGCAATTAAGAGGCTCTGACAAGATGTATAAAGTTAGACTGCTAAAAAACAATGTGACAAACTGATTTTAAAACACCATGGCCACATCACATGGTCTCTCAGACACCCTTCCTCAAATGTCACACAGCTGATCATTTGAAATTTTATGAATCACAGTTAGTACAAGTCTATTTAACTCCAACAGACATGACAACAAGTCATTTGCAAAACATGTTTTGGTTTAATGTAATTGTACAGTTTATGTAGCACAGAGAATGTATGTGTTGAAACAAATCATCTTCATTGGACTCACCATCATCTCTTTCAGTGCTTTTTCAGCTTCCAGCCATAAACTGACATTTACATTCAGTAATTATGCAAAGTCACTTCGGTTGCTGGATACAAAGAGTATGGAGAGATGAGGGGGAAGAGATAGCAAGTGCAAGAGTAGATAAGATGGAAGCCGGTGTAAAAGACTTATAGAAGCTCTGAGATTGTAGAGCGACAGAAAGAGAGGAAGGCTGATAGTTGTTAATGGGCTGTTGATTAGTTATTTCCTTGGTTTTACAGGCATAGTTTTAAGTTAAGAATTGAACAAACTGATTAATGTATATTCAAATTCAGGGCTTACATTTTTGTTTACACACTTGTCTCTCATGTGTACCTGCATTTGTCATGTGTTTTAGGCATTATCTTTCAGAACATGCACATTAAATAATAATTATTTAAAAAACTTAGATAGTATGGAAGGACTGCTTCCCATTTCTCCTGCACCTCTGCTTAAGAATCTGGCTGCTTTCCACAGACTCACGATGTCGTTTTGTATCTGGTCAGGTTTCCAAGTGCTGTGCTGAAGTTTGATGTTAAAGAACCATTTCTTTTCTCATGCTGGTGTAAAATCACCATCTATCTCAGTATCTGTTCTGACTTGAGTGGTCTCAAACTTGCAGATGCTCCCTTGTTAGACTACCTTTACTTCCTGTACCCTGTGCATTTTTATACAGTGTGCATATACAGTGTAAGTATTGTATTTACATTGTACTGTATTTTCTCAAAACAAAATTATTGATTTTTTTTTTTTGGCAAACGTACACATCTGGGTCAGCATGTTTTTGGTATCTTGTCATCCAACACGACCGTCCACTTTACTTGTTGTTTTGTTGTGTTAATTGTGAATTTTCCTATTGATAGTGTTCCTTGGTTGGGTTTAGACCCTAAGTATCTTTTGTTTACACAAAACAGTCAGATGGGCACATATGCACACACAAATTATTTAAAATAATAATAATAATAAAATTCAGATATAAGGACCTTGCCTTACAAACTGTTCCAACAGTTCCCTTAATGATCCACATTAACATTTTGGTAAAAGAGGGGACAGAGCAGCCTTTACACTAGTGGTTAATTGACTCAGTTTTAGATGTATGTGTTGCACTCTCTTTATCTCTTTTTTGCCTCTTTTCCTCTCTTTCCCCCTCTCTCTTTTTTCCTCCCTCTCCCTCCTTGTCATCCTCTGGGCTGAATTAATTAGAGATCAGTGAAAGTATGTTTACAAGATTAACAAATGCCTCAACTGTGTGTATGAGTGTCAGTGGGGCTCTGTGTTCTTCCCGAGTTTGAGGATTACACCAGTATGTGATTTACCAGATGTATTAATTTTTGTAACATTCCCTAATAGTACCAAACTGATCCGCAACTGTTACTCCTCAACAATCTGAAATGACTTTTATATTATGTAATAGAATTATTGGCATGGGCCATAAACTCATCTGTCCATTCTATGTTTGTACTTTCTGGCTGACAGATCCAATTCTGTCCCTGACTTCATTAATGTTCTTTGCTCAAGGGAGGCATATAATAAAGTTATGTATTCTTTTTAAAACCTCACCTTAATCACATTCTATTGTGCAAACATGGCCAGTTTTTGGAAAATGCTGCTTGATTGATTTTTCTTCTGTGTTATTTTTCCAGTTTCTCATCACTGATCCTCCTCTCTCTGTCTGTTTATTTCTACTTCCAAGCCTTTGTAAGCTTAGAAGTTATTCCACTAAGGCACATTCTTATACTAAATCTGCCACCTCAATCTGGGACTCTTCTTGAGTTAGCAGACTAAAGACATTTTTGTTCATTTCTAGCGTTTACGTTATATAATTAGGTAAATTTCCATATCCAAAATGATGCCCACCAAAACAAGAAAATAATATGTAAATACTAAATAATAAACAAGTAATATGCACGTTATATGTTGATATCAAGTTATGCAAGAAACACAACATGACCACATTTTCATATCAGTAGAATCTTTCCTGTTTTGGGACTGATAACTCAGAGTATTCAGAGATTATTTTTTAGTGTGTACATCAGAAGGGGTTGGCCATGATGTTTCCTTAAAGCAGCAATAAGTAGTTTTATTAAAAGGATGTATGCACATACACAGAAAATATTTATACACTGCAAATGTCCTCTCAAGTTTAAGAGAGCGACAGGTAATTACCATGGGCTATGGGTATTGACATCATTGAGGGAGAGATGGAAGAGATGCTCCACAGAATTATTCCTACTAATTACTTTCTCACAGCTCACCTATGGGAGCTTTGTGTGCAGGTTGAGTGTGGTGTATGCATGTGTATTTGAAGTGTGTGTGTGTGTGTGTGTGTGTGTGTGTATGTGTATGTGTGTGTGTGTGTGTGTGTGATCTGTCTGTGTTTTTGCCTCCCAGTGCCAAAGGGAAAGCTGTTTCAGCTCTCTGTGTCTGGCAGAAAGGCTTTTTTTTCTACCCCTCTAGCAAACTGAAGGTGCAGATTTGTACCCGACAGCTACACATACAGTATAAATCAATTGTAGGTTTTTCTTTTTTTAACATCAGATTGCTCCAGTACTCTGTAAATTCTTCATACATTATTTGTGACTGTATTAGACTGTATAGCACTCTGTCAGTGCTAACCAATGTACAGTATGTTTAAACTAGCAAAATTACTTCATTTATTGAACAGTGATCAATGTAAACTGTGTGTGTTTGCATGTGCACATGCACGTGTGTGTGTGTGTGTGCGCGCGCCCGCGTGTGTGTGAGACAGCATGTCTGTCTGTCCAAAGGCTATTCTCTTTCTACTTACTTGTGTTGGTTTCCTCTTCTCAGAGCTTAATGAAGGTGATCCTGTATTAAGAAGGTCTTTTAATCATCCAGGGAAGGGAATCAAAATCATGATGCATATAAGATTAATCCCAGGACTAGCAAGTTCACACTGATTATTAATCTTGACAAACCTCTTAAGATGATAGGGGAGTCAAGCTCAACTGTAAAATTCAGGCTCTTAACCTTTTGAAGGTCGAAGTTTCTATACCAACCCCTCTTACTTGCATATTAATTTTCCTAAGAATATAAACTGATTGGAAAGCAGACTAAATAGTTTGTTTAAGTTATTGGAGAAAAATGAAGGAGACTGATATGCAGTTTTGTGTGAGAAAAGGCCCCCTGGGTAATAATGCTAACTATGCTCCAAAAATGGTGATATTTGGATCAGTTGGAAGCACTATCCTATTGTCCTGCTCAGCCTTAGTGAGTGGCAACAAGATGCCAGCTTATTTCAGATACAGGCAAAGGTTAAAAAATGGAAAACATTATGTGTAGATTTGTGTGCACATTTGAAATAATTTAGATATTTGTGACACGTTTAATACTACCAAAAAAGTTGGGACACTAAAATCTACATAAAACCAGAATGCAATATTTTGCAGATGTAGCCTGCGGTGTGTGTGTGTGGTCACATGACATTTCGATGTCTTTCGGTGGCTCCCTTGTTGCTACATTTAGCAACTATTTTCAAAAAGCAAGCAGCAACATAGCGACTTATTGGCTGTGCATTAATTGCTTTACCTGAGGTGTGTCACTGAACTTGCAATGTGACTTTTTTGCCAAATCGTGCAGTTCTACTTTGCATTTTTGTTACTTTACACATTCACTTCTTATCTACAAGTGTTCTGTAGTGTTTTCTTTGTCTGAGTAGGTGTGCTTTGTGAAGCAGGAAAAGGCATTGGACACAACGGATCTTTATTCACTGCCCCTGAGAAAGAGGGAGAATTCATTTTTCATTGCTGGCTACTAGGCTGAAGGACTGCAATTTCACACCAGGCAAATGAATGTGTGCACACCCACACACACCCATACTGACATATTCAGCCATGGGCACACATACACATGTATATTAAAACACACATAAACACACAGATCCCCACGGACCTAGAAGTGGAGGTATTAGGTTATTAGTATAGGTTTAGAGAAATGAACACTTCATCTCCAACACCTCTCCAGAGGCTATTGATTAACCTTCCCCTTGCAGAGTGCGAATGTGTTGTTTTCCTGTTTCAGGGCATATTGGAGTCTTAAGGAACTGTCAGATATAAATAAAGTATTAGAATATAAGTAACATTTAGTAGGTCTAACCTCCACAAAAAGTCGCTACACCTCCACCTCCCTTGAATTTTAGCTTTAACAGTTAGGAGCAGTACACTATTTACATGTTTAGAGTTGTTGTGTATGATTAAAGTAAAAACATAACAGTATATTCATGTGCTGTAATCAGAGTCTCAAGTATTCATTCATATCCTCAGTATATGTCAACACATGCATGTTTGTAACCACTTGTGCAAAACCATCTGATTACTGCCTCTTTGTCAGCCACTGGCAAGGACTCCTGTTTATTAATAACTCTCTTTGCTCAATCTGTTGCTCTGTAGCCAAGGGGCAGTCGCTGAATGACAACACATTAGTGAGTGACCATCAGGATAGATTATCATCTTTCCTAATATTCATGAGGGACATACCACAGTCAAAGACTAGTATGTAGTACTTGTAGATCTGTAGTATGGTTGAGAAAAGAAAAAATATTATAAATTGATTTGGCAGAATTAAGCTAATTTATTACTATATTTCTGTATTTGGACATTACACAACATCTTACAGTAAAGACTAATGTGTTTATACTGTTTTATGTAGTTTTACTTGAGGTATATTTTGTCATGATGTTGAAAAAACTGCAACTGTACTGGAACTGTATGACCATCCATAATGCTCCCCCTCAGTAGTCTAGATGACCTCTTTATTATTGGCTGTCATAGGGACACAATTAAATGTCTGGCAAATCCGTGACTGTGCATTGTGTTGTAACTGTGACACCGGTCTAGGCTGTCTGAGCATGGTGTGCTCTGTTTAGTCTCTTGTCAGAGATTTTGCCTTCTTTTGCCTACGTCACTGTTGTCTCTGAGGTGCATTTGATAATAAAGTTATTTTTAACCATGCCTATTATTCCCAACATCATAAACTATCCACTGCTCTGGGCCCACTGCCAGTACTGTCATTGCAGTGTAATAGGCAATACATCAACAAGTGTGGTGAGTGTGTGTGAGCAAGTTTGTGTGAGTCAGTGTCTGATATCTGAGCATTTTCAGACATTGCATGGACAAGTACAGTTTGAAATCACTAGGTGTCCTACAGATGTCTTATCAAGGGACTACATCTGTGTAAGCGGGCTGGTCAAAAATTAAATCTGTGACTAATTTTACATAACCATAATAAAATGCATTTCAATGATGATATTAAAAAACTCAAAGTAAATACATTACCAGAAGATTAAATTAACACTGTAGATTGTTGGTGTAGTGTTCTGTGAGAGCCAGTTGCCATGTGCAGTCATGTTTGATGTCTTTCTGTATTGCTCAGCTCATACTGCTGTACTGTAATTACTGCACTTGGCAGAGAGTCACGACACATCAACAACAGACAAATTTGGGTGTGGGGAGGAGATGAGCAAAAAAAAAAAGCGATGGGGGTGGGATGGCTGTTGTTAGGAAATGATTAGAACCACATGATTTTTTTTTCAGGCTTGTACTGAAAAAAAACTACAGCACTATAAAAAGTTTAGTTTCAGTATAAGCCATATGCCTATGCTAAGTCTAGAGTTCCAAAGACTGGACAGTTCACGCTTGAAGACTGTTTCATCCACAGATTACAGATTTCTAGTCTTTAACAGTCTGCAAGGAGCACAGAACTGATAGCCAACTGACTGAAGTAATGTGTGGGCAACACACTTCTCAGTAATGATAGGAAGTTCTAGCCCCCGACAATACTGCAATTACTAGCACTGCATGATTAATCTAATTGCAATGGCGATGTCACCCTCTGCGATTACATAACCGCAGAAGGCTGTGATTTAATTAAATATGTATGTGTGAACATGAAAACCTGTTATGTTTTGTGTGAAGTTTGGTCGTTATCAGGACCGCTAATAAAGACATGATCACTTAGTCTCCGCTGTGTAGTGTTGACAGTTTAGCTCCTATGTCGTGAGACTTAGCAGCTTTTTTCAAAAGTGACTAAAAGCATTGCAACTGTTTGGCCAGGCATAAACTACTTTACGTGAGGTGAGTTGATAAAAGTGTGTCAGTGAATGACCTCTCCTGTGGCTCCCTTGGCCCTGAGAGTGCTAATTTTTTTGCTCTTTCCCCCACCCCACTCTTTTCTGATTGGCCAGCTTACAGGGGCTAGTGCTAGCAGTACCGTGGTGGCTGGGTGCCGTGAGGCTGGTGGTTGCTCAGGTGTCCGTGCAGAGGTTAGAGTTTCTTCAGAGCAGCTAATGCTTAGGCTGCTGGCTAATGTTACTGCTACTGTACATGCGCTAACATTAGCGCGGTGTGTAGGCCACAGTATAAGTAAAATCTGCGATGTTTGATAACCCTGTGTAGTGTTGCGATAATGATATGACTGGTGATACAAATCTTGAAGTGTGCACATTAGCTGTACAGTTGTTTCTGCTTTAATAGGTATACTGCAAACATAGACCCCTATCACTAACACACACACACACACACACACACACACACACAGCCAAATATTTTGGAGCAAAATATAACATTTTGTAATGTACTTTGTCAGTTTAGTTTTGTTTACTACTTTGGCAAGGACAGGGGATGTTATACTATGATTGTGTTATGTTGCAGGCTAAAAGCAGTAGAGGGCAGATGAGGTCATAATTTGTCTCATTTTTTCTGCTTTCCAGTTCAATATCTGTTTTAATTAGTTTAATGGCTCCAGTTTCCGGTAGTCTATGCGATGTGTCTATTGTGTTTGTTTTTATTGCAATGGCGATGAAAATACGATTTATCAGTCAGTACTAGTGGTGAGTGGTGCTGGTTTGAGTGTTCCTGCATAAATTTATATTTTACATTTACATTTAGCCATTTGGCAGAGGCTTTTATCCAAAGCGACTTACAAGTGAGGTACAAGGCAAGCAAAAGTCTAAGTCGAGGAGAAAAACGTTAAAGCAAAGCACTATCACAAAAAGTGCGAGATTTTTTTTTACTATGAATGCAGATTCAAGACACATTTTCTTAATGCTCAATGAGGTGGGAAAGGAAAAGGATAGATCAACAATGAGTTCATGGATGGAAGAACTGAACATAGCAATTAAACATTCATATATCTTGGAAATATATAACTCAACAACAAACAAAAATATAAATACTGTACAATGCAAAATGCAACATGAGTATATAAAAATGAATACTGAGTACATACATTCTGGAACATAGAACATTTCAGTGTACATGTGGCAGCAAACCTAAGAATGCTGTGTAAACATTTTTTTTTGTAAAGGATTCAACTGTAGAAGGAGCACTAAAATATTTAGATGTGTCTTTTTTGTGAGATCCAGCATGATGACACCAAGCCAAACCATTGGCAAATAATTGACACTCAAAAGAACAAAATTAAAGAACACGAAGGTCCCATCATGAACAAACTCCAAGTGCAATAAAGAAATGTCACTTTCAGATGATGTTGATGTCATCTGTCATTGTTTTGCAGTGTCCTTTTGTCATGCCTTAAGCATTTCAAGTCTGCATATTGTGGAGGTTCACAAATACATACTATTTTAGTTTTCCATACACCAATCTACACAGTAATACGGTCATTCACTTCCACACCATTTTTGACATTGAATATATCACCAGCGATAGAATCAATTTTAGTTCTAATGAATTGTGCTATATGAGACAACTTATCGATTATTATAATAGAATATTCTGTTGATTATTCCAACTATTATTAAAGTAAAATATATAAAGTAAGAAATAAAAAACAGATGATTTTATTAATGGGCACCAGTAAATATACAACAAAGCAACTTTGTTTTTCCTTTAAGAAAAATCTATATTTGTATTGCTTAAATTGCAGACAACAATATTATCTGTTAAATTAAGTCAAATTATACATTCTGGGTTTTTTAGAAACTTTTTCTAAAATGACAATACTAATACTAATAAATGATGGATTAATGCTTGCATTAAGTATGCATGTTTTATAGTCACTCACTTTAAACCTCATCCAGGCTGTAGGCTGTTTAAAAGCAGTAGGAATGCAGTGATCCAACTTTTTCAGTTTTGAATCTTATACATGGACTGTGCATATATTACAATCCCCAAAACCAATTTGATCAAATTGTTGAATTAATAAACTGTAAACAACGCCTTGTGGATGACAATAAGGTATCAGCCTTGACTTAAACATTGCTTTCTTGATTTTGTAAAGCATAATACAAAATATTAACACATAGATAAATGTACTGAAATGCTATTTATTATTAAATTAAATAATTGTGCATCAGCAACTTGTAATAGCATTTAAAACAATTAAAGGAATTTGAAT
>OMLM01008468.1:29530-45337 GCA_900302695.1 Helostoma temminkii
AATTATTGGACCCTGAATTTTATCTAGAGAAAGGCGACATTCACTAGTGGTTGACCAATATGGGTTTTTTGCCAATGCCACTTTATGTAGAGCAGAGAAGCTGATGGTTAATTTATAATGCTGTTATGTTTTTGAAAATAAAACATTTACCACTAATCCACCTGACAAGATTCAGAACCAGATTAGAAATAATTTATATTTTTTAAAAAATATTATTTGTAGTCATCAAGTATACAAAAATATTTTTGAATTAATTACTAATTAAGTTTAAAAAGAATGACAAACTCATCATTAATCAGTTGTTACTGGTTTAAAAATCCTCCTTTCTACTCCTGATGGGTTTTACAGCTAAGCAGGTAGCCTACACTTACAAGAGAGGAGCTGATTTGAGAGTCAAAGGCTGTTCTCAGATGCAGTCCACCAGAATTTTTAAGCTATGTGTCAAATTAGGCTGAATGGTTACCATACAGTTTACAGTTTACAGTCTGTTTTGCTTAGTGTGTGTGCAATTATTGGTAAATAATGAACAAGGTTGTGGTTAACACAGCTGACGTTACCATTATGCTAAAGCGTTAAGTCCTCTTTAGATATTGCGTACAGTCAGATATAGAAAACTAAAGTCTCAGCCCCCTGGGCTCCTTTTGTTCTCCTGCCTGCTATCCATTCTGTGTTAAGGAGCTGAGCTTTGCCCTCGGTCACAGAGACACAATCCCCTTTTGCGCTTAATCTACACTGCGGCTTTCACCGCACCAATACACCGTCTTGCTGTGCTATATAAATGGCACTAAGCCAGCATTGGCGGTCCATGTGGACCTTTCTTTAAGCCACCTTGAAAAGTACTGTCAGAGGTGTGGCAGGTTTGTCCTGCCACCTTGTGTAAAAGAGCTGAGGCGGCATTGGGTATTGGGCTGTTTCTCCTGGGTGACTACCCCACATACACAGAGGAAAAACAACATTTATGACATAATTTGTTCAGTTCAGTTGTCTTATATTGTATTCAGTATGTTACTGTTATCACTGTTAAATGTGGCTTAATTTAAACTTGTTTACGTGATCAGACATGACACTACACTGAGAGGGGAGACTTGCAGGACACCACTAGGATGTTTAAGAGGTTGGAGTGTATTATTATGTTTAAGCAGATCCCAGTCTTACTTCAACTTCACCAATAAATTCCTTCCTACTCCAGAACTGCTGGTGGCAGCGATCTCAGTAGCGTTTCTTCTTCAGCTTCTCATCACCCACACGTTGCTGCTGGAAACAGAATGTGTGAACATATTCATTTATGCTCATGTTGTACTCCTTTACATTTAGTCATTTAGACACTTTTATCCAAAGCAACTTACAAGTGGGGCACAAGACAAGCAAAAATCAAAGTGATGTACAGTGCTGTGAAAAAGTATTTGCCCCCTTCCATTCCCTTCTTTGCAATAACAGTGGCAGTGAGTCTTTCACATCGCTGTGGAGGAATTTTGGTTCACCTTTTCTTGCAGAATTGTTTTAATTCAGCTGCATTTTGTAGTGGACAACTCAGGATTGTAAGATTAAATGATGCACTTACAAAGTCAATAGAAACTCTCCTCCATTCCTCCTAGATTTCCCAAGTCTGATTAATTAACAAATTATTTTCGGCACATAATGCAGCCTGAAGTGAACATGTTTGCCTCCAGTTTTCCTCTCTTTTGCCTCCAGCTAAAACTGTGATGTGAGTGAGATGTTGGCATATAGGGGTCTATACATTCAGCAGACAGTGCATTCAGTGTACTTATGATGTATAGTATGATTATTTATCAGTATAAGGTCTGAAAAATAGGGATATTTGCACAGTAATAGCATTATATTTTTTGTACACATTTATCAAAGGGATGAATAAATACACAACCATACTGTATCTAACTACTAGCCTGTCTTTCACACATACCTTGTAATTCAAAAACAGCCACACCACCAACACCTAAGAATGGGTGAAAGTGCATGTGGCAGTACTGTGTGCTAGAGAGCTAAAGACTGACTCCCTAGTGTAACACATTTCATAGTGAGTCTGACAAAGTGACATCCTTGACCTCAGCCTGCCTGTTTAGACTTGTTTTGTGTATGGAGCAGTAATGCAGTGGATGGTATGAAACAAGTCCTAATTGGCTGGCAGCCTTTATGAAGTTCTCTCTGGGGAGGCCCATTGATTATTAATAGGTATACTGCATCAAAGAGCCAACCACAATTTCAGCAGCAACCCTGAAAATACAGAGATCAACAGATTAGGTGCATCTATATCTTTATTGTGGTCATAGAGAGAGAGAATGTATAAGCAGGCAGATACTGAAACAAAGAACTGGGTGAGAACAAGTGAAAATGATAACAACTAAATAGTAGAAAAATCCAAGTAGCCCTAGCTGCAGCCTGGAGATGAGGCTACACATTGTCTTTAGCTCTTTTTATACAGAAAAGTTATATTGTTAAGAATTTGGCCACTTCTTCAAGATGCCTTTACCTATTTACTGTAAACTAATAAAGCCATTCTAAAGGGCACTGGCGCACAGTATTAGCGGTTTGATGTGTAATGTGCATTCAACATTACATATAACATGCATGTTATATATACCACTTTTAAAAAATTACTGTTAAATTAACCATGACATGCTTTTGTTAACTTTAAACATTTAAGATGTGATTTGGACTCAAACACAGTTAATAAAGGATTTTGGTTACAGATTTGGTTTATTGCACCTTGGATGATGAGAAGCTGGAGGAGAATCTTAGACTCAGCCAGCTGTGACATGCAGCTCTGGGTTGTAGTTAAGCATACTCTGGTTGGGCTATACACATCTATGACTTGTAACGTTAGGAAAAAACACTCCAAAAGTCATGTATGGAAATATTTTGCATTTGAGTTAGATGATCAGTGATAACAATGGACTACAAATGTTGTCTTTGAGATTTTGAGAAAACATCTCAAACTTAGCTTACGCTAATGTTAAGCGTTCATCCAGAACTGTGCAAAGAATTCAGGGTGAGACAAATTAAGACAAAGGCAAGTTAAGACAAATATTTTTCTGATTTCCAGCTTACATAATATTAAGTGGGGAATTAAGGGAAGTTTGACTGATCAATGTGCATGTTAATACTTGATGACCTTAGCTTGAAGAATAACAGTGCATTAATATGAAATTTGTTTCTTATTGTTTTAATTTTTTTGTTGTAATAATGTAAAAATAAAAATAATGTAATATTTTTATACATACAGAGATCTGCAGACCTGTATTCCAAAGCCACATTAGATTTACTAATGCAAGTAATTTAAACGGGTGATTGATCATTAGAAATCCCATTTACAGTTACAGTGCTGTGAAAAAGTATTTGACCTAATTTTTTTATTTTAATTTTTTGAATATTTGTCATCAAATACATTTTAATATTACCCAAAAATACAATTTCACTTCACACACCCAGGCGCTATTGTGGAAGGTTGCTATTTCAATGAAAATATTATTATTATTTATTTTTGACTTTGTCAGTGACTATATGTGCAGTTCTTTTTGCCATGTCTCTTTTCAAACTGATTTTGTGAATGTTTCATGGAAAAAAGGTGACCCTAAACATTTTAACTGTAAATTTCATTGGCCTGAGTAATGCATTTCTTAAACTCACCACAAAATGTTTCATACAATTAGCTGTGTTCAAATTAATCAGTTTGCAATATAGGCAAAAAAGAGATACAGTAGGTTTCCCTAATATTGAAATATTTCTGTCAGTTTGTCACATTTCCAATTCTGTCTGCACGGGTGACAGATTGAAAATCCTTAGTGAGTGAGCTTTCCAAGCAGGATTTCTACTCTGCCTACCAAATCAAAACAAATATTGATATTATAACCCATAAACAGCATTGCGTTATGAATACCGTGCTGTGAACAGAGGAATATCAGTGTAGTTTTCACATATGTCAGCTGTGTTTTTGTTCGTGTGTGTCTGTGAAAAAGGAGGTGTACATCTGCTTGCTGTGTTGGCCCATGCGAACTGGATAGAGACAGTAGCTTTGGGATGTAGTGCAGCTACTGTAGAGTATTGATTCCAAAAGCTTTTAGCACATAGCTAATTTTCCATATGGGGCCTCTGCATGTTGCCCTGGGGCCCTGGGTGGGTCAGGCAATGTTTTGTTTACACTCAGTGGCTAATCTGCATGAGATGGCTGTGTATGCATGTGTACATGTTTCTGAGAGATTGAGATGAAGAGATCATACAGTTGAGTCCAGAACTATTTGGGCAATGACAGTTTTATGATTTTTCCTTTATACACCACCATAGTGTACTGAAAATAAAACAGTGAAGATTGAAGGATAGACTTTTAGCTTTATTTTAAGAGGTTTCAGCCATTTTGAGCAAAGTACCTCCATTTGCAAGGGCTTAACATTATTTAGGTAAAGTGACACAATTGTAATTATAATCAAAATTTTTAATATTTGGATGAAAATCCTTTGTAGCCAATGACTGCCTGAAGTCTAGAGCCCATGAATATTCTGAGATTTGTTGGGTTTTCCTCATTATTTAGTTGTATTTTAAGGTCTTAAACCTTACATTGTAAAGTGCCTTGAGATGACTTTTGTTGTGCTTTGGTGATAATTTTTTGTCCGTGCCTTCACCTGCAATTTAATATGTATAATTCTTTTTTCTGGTTACAAATTATTTTTCCTGTAACCAAAATCTGGAAGGCTATTATTCTTGCACCTATGTTCTGCAGGGCTATAATTCCTGCAAATGAAGGATTCATTGAGAAAGTGAGAGAGCAGAGGAAAAAAAAGTGACATCACATGACTTCGGTTTGTGAGTGGGCACAACATTTGCTTAGTTTGCTAACATAGTGTAGAGGAGCATGAAGCAGAATTTGATGGGGTCTGTGAACAGTTATCGCATTTACTCCAGGCCACAGGCTGTGGGGCTGTTTTGTCAAAGCTGACTGTATGTAATGCTCTCCCACCCTCTTGCCAGTTCTTCCACCTTCCTTTTTTGTGGTCATTCTTCTACAGTCCATTTTTATTCCATGCTTCCTTTTGCCCCACTTTTTTTTTTTTTTTGGCTGAATAACTCAGCCACATCCTCTCTGACCCACTGATTCATACTTTACTACTCATCCAAGTGCTTACCTTTATCTTTTTCCCTCCCTCTTCCCCAGCCTCCTTTTTTGCAGCGTGCATGTTGTAGAGGGAAACAGGTAGGGCTGCCTGCTGGCTTGCAGAGGATTTTAGATGGGTTTGTGAAGGTCCTTGTGTACAGCTCTATGGCAAGGACTTCTAAAGCCTATTGGATGTTTCAGATACACACATTCATTGCACTGGATCCATGCTCACTGCTCTGTATGGTCATGAATTATTCACTTTGTTTTCACTGGGCTGAAGCGCAAGAGACAGGGTGAGAGGGGGTGGGGTGAAAGAGATCTGAGCTGAAGAGAGTAGCTGTTAGCTGATGCATGGAAGCTAGCCTCCTTATAATTCTTGTCCATTCTCTTAATGTTCCCAAGGAGAGAATCTGGACTGCAATGTTAACCTATAGGTACACTCAGCTTATTTGTTCTTAAGTTAGCACTATTAACTGGCCAAGGTGCCAAAAAGGTATAAGATAGATATTATACTTTCTAGAGGAACTAGATACTAGGGTTATTAGCTAATACACAGCCTGAACTGTCTGAGTAAAAGAAATCTGCAATGGAAAGAGATTTATTTACGTTTCTATGAGGCACTTTTGTGTTAGTTGCATTTTGAGTCGGACTCCAGGCATAACTTCATTTAAAAACGAAGCACCATCTGATCTCATGTAACATACATCTGTTCTCCAGGAGAAATGGTGAAAACTTTTTTTCACTCTAACTTTAGTTTGATTTAAAGACAAAGCAGCATAATGATCTCTCCCTCATTAGCCATCCACTAACCTACAGTTGTTTAAGTTAGATCTCCTCTCCGAGATAAATGTACCTGGTGAAAACTTTCATACTATTGAAGCAGTTCCTTTTTTAAATTAGTAATCATCATCTGAGGTTGACACACTGCTGTGGTTCTTAGACATTTCAGTGCTAGGGAATGGAAATGTGTCGTCATATATGACTGCATTGCTAGACCAATTATATCACCAATTTACACTTTCTGTCACATAGAACAGTATACATGGAAGGAAATGTTTTATATATTATTTTATGTCTGTAAAGAAACACTCATACAGCTCACTTTGCTAAATACAGCAACATTTGTTAATCACTTCACTTGTGGAATAATAATTCCTGAGTAGGCAAGGTGATGTTTTCTGATCCAAACCCTCAAACTATACAATATTCAGTAATTATTAAACAACTGAAAGCAATGAATCCTCACATTTGAAAATTATTTGCTGCTTTTGCTTCATAATAACATTTAACTAATGATCACTTAGAATAATCTGATATTTCAACTCAACTTGCAGAATTACCTGTGTTCATGCTTACACAAAGATTATACCTCAGTTACATCTGACATCTTAGTAGACTGTAGAAACCTTTAAATTCACCAATACTGGTGAACACTTAGGTAAAGAACACAATCTGGATGCAGATTGAACAGAATTTTAACTCCTATGCTACCCTCCTGCTCTTTGTTCCCCTGCTGTTTTCTCTTGCCATTTATCCAGCCAAATATCTACACCCTGTATGTAGATCTCTTCAAGTGCTGTTGCCCACACAGTTTATCATTGCATGATGCAAGGAGGATGAAATCTCTCTCTGGCCCTGCCCCACTATCTAGGGGAATCATTATTGCTTATTGGCAAGCAATCTAAAGTCCATTTGCACATTCCCAGAAATTAATCCTTCCAATTGTTGTTCTTAATTATGCAGCCTATGTACTGATAATAACAGACTAAGGTTCTAGATATAAATTATTTGGGGAAAAAATTGTATTACGTTTTGGCTGCTGGTAATAACTACATACTTAAAATTGTGATTGAATCTACTATGAAAATGTGTTGTATGTGTTGGTATGTTGGCAGTCCACTGTGCTAGTTTTACAATACTCATAATCCCATTTGAACAGTATGGTTATGGCACAGAATTGCTTTATTCGAACATGAGTGAAGCTACAAGGTTAGATTGTGTAAGAGCTGCAATTTTTCTTGACCTGAACACCTGGCAGGCTGAAGTTACATACAAATGGTGATCAGCTAAATCCTCCAATGTATTAGGGTTACTGCTTGTGCTCTTTCTCCAGTGCCAATGGGATTACATACTGTAAAGGTTCAGCAGTGGCAGATCACTCACTTTCAAGTAGACTACATTCTTCAATCAAGAGTATGTAACTTAGAATAATTTACTTTAATATGTGCATTGGGGTTACTGGTGTTTACCCCAGCTGAAAGCAAATGCATACCTCTAAAATAGCACACTGGTATCTGCTCTTTTTTAGAGTCTTTCCCCAAGGTTGTTGGGCATATAGGATAGCAGCAGGATTTGCTTTTAAACTCCTTTCTCATGGATGCTCTCTGCAGGAATAAGAGTTTTTTTGATATAATGAGGTGATATTTTGGCTAAAACCATCACAGGAAATCCAGTAAGACACACTGAACCTTTACAAGAGGAAGAATCACTGGCAAAAACTCTTTCTGTCTGTCTCATTTAATCTTAAGCTCTTCAGTCACACAATGCCATTTATTAACTCATAGAATATAGGAAACATATTGTTCTTGTTCTTCATATTTTCAAGTCAATATCATCAACTTCCTTGTTTTCTCTTTCTTTGTTTTACAGTCTGATGGTTGGTGGAGTTTGATTGACAACTGAGACATCAGTACTTAGATTTATAAAACACATATATAAATGTGTTTTGTGACACATGAAGGCTATGTCTACATAAATCACCCATGCTGGAGACACAACAGAAAACCAGCAAGACCTGCTTTGAATTCCAGCCAATTATAAAATGCTGTCTTGGGGCTGCTGGGTCAACTTGAACAATGATGGCAATGAGAACACAATGGAGCATAGCACTGACTTAAGCTCACAATTAATAATTTACAGACCTGCCACAAATGTTTCATGCCATATTTGCCTTGCATGAGAAGATCACTTGTTCAAATGGTGGGCTGGGTAACTGGCAATATTCAAGCTATCAAGTATTGAATATGGCAGCATGAAAACACCACTACCTTAAGCATGTTGGTCAGTCAACAAATATCAACAGATCTAATGGGATGCATGCTTTGCAGCTCACTTGGATCAAAATCAACGTCAGAATGACATTATTTTTCTTAGGTCTTAATTGTAGTTCTAGTCTCAGGGCTTAAACACAATTTGAATAATGAAGCCATAAATTAAAACAGCACTGCCTATGGGAATGACCCATAATAATGACTCCCATGAAAAGGTGTGTTTACTACAGAGCTGTTTGATCAGTGGCAAATCAGTGAAGTAAAACAAGAAGGCCAAATTCCGCCTACCATTGATCTGAACAAACAGTGCCCCCTCCTGTGCTGTCCTGAGGTCACCACAGTGTCAGCACAGTGTAGCAGCAATAGTGTCACGCTATGAGCAAAATGTGCAGGTGTGCTGTAATTTTCACGTGTTGCTGGTAAAGTTCTTTCACATTTGGTTGAGCATAAAGGAAAATGGTGTTAAACTTGTGTCAGCTGTAACATTAGCTAGGTGAAAGTGCTGCTGTTTTCACTATTAAGACACATTTACAGTTAAGGCTAAACAAATATTTTATGCAAATGTTACTCTATTGTGCTATTTGTCTTCTGATTTTTGTTCTTTTTTGTTCCATTTAATGGCTGATTGTGTTTCTTTTTTGCTAATTACATTATGATTATCTTTTGTGGAAATCTGAGTTTTGCTTTATCTCTGCATCTACTTTTAGTTTTATTTCCAAGTTCCTGTGGCACTTTTATTTGTGTTTTTTACCCTCCATCTTTCTTTGTTATCTCCTGTTACCCCCTCCTTTTGGCCATTCCCCTACAACCCTCCTTCTCTGCCTCTTTCTCCCTTCCTCTTCTCTCTCCTAGGCCAGTGATGAACACAGCAAGTGGTTTGTGTGTTGTGTGAGTGAGAGCCATTGGAGTGTGTGTGTGTGGAGAGAGAGAGAGAGAGACAGAGCGAGCCCCTAACACGGAGCATGCCTCTGCGATCGGCAGCCGGCAAACATGAGCCACCCAGCCCTCCACGGCAGGACCAGCAGCAGCAGCAGCACACACACACACACTCACACACATTCACACACCCTTACACACACACAGCAAACGGCAGCCAGGGGGGCAGCACTGACAGCAGCAGCTCCCGGGAAGAGTACGGCGGCACTCCCGTTCCTGTCTGTGTTCCGGCTTTCCATCCCGGTGCAGTGCGGAGCAGCAGTGCAAGAGCACCCATGGAGGAGCCGACAGGCAACACCGTGGTCATCCGCATTGGAATCCCAGACCTGCAACAGACGGTAAGAGCCTGTTCTGAAGCCACTAGTGGAGGGGGGATAAAAAAGAGGGAAGCTGCCTCTCCCCCTTCCTCTCTGCTGTCTGCTTTATGGATTTTGCTTTGTTTTATTTCCCCAGCCTTTTATTTTTTTCTTTCTTTAATAATGCCATCTTTTTTGTTTTTGTTGTATTTCATTTTTTGGTATGCACACTCAGAGGTTGTGTCTGCTTGCTGTCTTCTAGGGGTTCCACTCCCCCTGCTTATTGCTGTGATGCCTTGCTAATAAATCTACCTCTTCATTAACTGGGCTTCAGCTGACTTTGACAACTGGCCACTTAGGGTGAGAGCTGGAGAGTGAGGAAGGTATGAGAGAGGAAGAGAAGAGAAGCATAAGGGATAAAAAAGGATATAAACGACATTATAAATCAACACAAATACACTAAGTAAATAATCAAGATAGTTATACCTTAACTGTGAAACTTTACCTCATGCTCTCTCTCTCCCTCTACTGTTGCTCTATACACAGACAGATATCCAATCTTTTATTCATCTAACTAAAATCTTTCATCCAGCAGTTCCCTAAAGATATAGCCGGTGTCTGTGTAGTACTGCAGCTACTGAAAAATGTACAACCATTAGACTGTGACATTGATCCCTGATTTCCTTAATTTCTCCATTTTAACTATATGGTATGCATATACCACAAAATTACTGTATACATACTGTGTGTGCCTCTGTTTGTAAGCTACACAAGGTGGTAGAGCAAATGCCCAGAGCCTAAACAATATTTCATTCATTTTGCAAGCAAGCATCAGCAAACCTGTTGTGTTCCACTCATTGTTTGACTAATACAATAATATCGATATTACTAAATCGTCCTAGTAGTATTTCATAAAGCTATAGTTGTTTTCAGTTGAGTACTTTACAAATAACCGGTTGGAATGGTCTTGATCATGGTATGCATAGAATCGCTCTGGAAAGTACTCAGGCCAACTGCGTTTCTTTTCTGGTGGTTGTGTACGCAAAAGGTGGGAATGCCAAGTGTCTGCTTGCCACTACAGATGAACATAGACAATAAGAAACATAGGAGAAACCCACCATTTGCCGTCCTGTGAAATGGAGTATTATCAGTTCAACCCCAAATGCCATGCACATATTCACACTTTTTCCCTGGTACTCTCTCTGTCAGTACTAGACACATGGCCATACTGTCAGAGAGATACCACGTGACACTTTCTGTAACAACAAAGCTTTAAGCTAAATATTACCTCTGTGTTAACTCACCCCTCTACTTTAACATTTCCACAGTCATCTATTAATGGCATACCAAAATACACATTAACCTTTACAGCCAATCACTGCATACTCAGTTGGCCTTATGAAGTTGGCTTAGTTTGAGTGTCTTTTTGAGTCTTTCTTCAGACATTGACAACAAAGAGGCTGTGTTTGTGTTTGTTACTGCTGATTACCTCCTTGTTGTCGGCTACTTGTCTGTAATGCCCCATTGTATCATAGTAGGCTCCAGCACTGCATTCCAAGAATAAAGACAGGAAATAAAAGGAGAGGAATTGAAAAGAAAGCAGAGAATTCCCCAAAGGTGCTACACAATCACTGCCTGTGAACAAAATGGTTTTCAGGTGAGCTCATGGACTTGTGCGCTTACACAGACACACACATTCACACAAGGACACCTAAACATGCAATTCAACGTGCAATTCACATAAAGATGCACACATGTCCATAAATCTTAATCCTATTACCACACGACTTCCCTTGATGTGCTTACGTAATGTAAAGCTACGCAACTGACCATCGGTTTCGCTTTCAAGTAGTCACATTAGTCCAGTGTACAGAAAAGCAGGCAGGAACACGTATAGTGTGTCATAGTGACAGACAGAAAGACAATGTGAGTGCTTAAAAGTCTGACAGAGAAACACAAAGGCAGATGACAGATGGCCAGATTGACAGTTTGAATCTTTAATGGAACAGTCAAAACTGACTTGTGTGTACTCTGAGTGAGCAGGAGATTACACTAGAATAGTCTGCCTCAAGTAGGATTACACATCTCCTGCTGTGTTTCAAGCCTGGATCAGGAGAATGAAGCACCATGCAAAGATCACACCAGGCAACACTTTTCCTTTTAAGCAGGAGAGTAGGGAGGGGTCCTTGTGTGGAGTAGAGCTGAAATCTAAAATGACTTAATTCTCCCAGATTCTTTTTCACTGCCTAGTCTCTTGCGGTGAATTGCCAATATTTTTGGAAGGTTATTAATTTGACAGTTTTGCATTGTATATTTTTATACATAATTTGTATTCTTGGATGTAAAATTCATGTGTAGGATTTATTTACTCATTTATTTTTAAAGGAGATTTCAACGCCAGAACACACATGTATTCTTAGTGATTGGTGAGCTGGTGAAATGGAATAAACTGAATAAACTGTCAAATGCTGAACTTAGTACTGAAAAAACATTTTGACTTTGGGTCACAAGTTTGGTCAATTCCACTTTGTTGAGGTGATTTCCTGTTAGTATTCATGTCCAATTTTATCATGTCGAAATGGGATGGACTACATAAATGTGTTGCTTAGTCCTTTGTGCAAATTCATCTCACTGCTACCTTTTGGCAGTAAGCAAACGTAAAGTTGCATTAGCAATCATTTGATGCAAGACTGAGGAGCAGATCATTTGAAGCCTTTTTGTGATTGTGGGTATCATTTGTCTTTCATTCAGTTTTATGATTGGAACAAAAAGAGACAGCTTCCCAATAGTTATAATGAACATCATTCATCTTTCAACAGATTAGAAGGAGGCTCTGCCCCCACTATTCTCTACCTTCATTCATCTTTATTCTCTTGTTGCTTTTCTTGTTGCCTCTTTTAGTACATTCTCTCTTTATTCATTTGCAGAAAGTATTTTGCTGTCCTATATATACTAAACGAAATAAAGAACGTACAGTGGAAATGGGAAAAATAACATTTTACCTTTTCAGACCAGTGTTAGTTCTGTGCAGTGTGTTTACTGCTTGGAGAACCATTAGTTTGAAACCAGAATGGAACATCCAATCTTAACTGGTACATTTAAACAGTACAGTACAGTCTGGGTTTTTCTTCTATTTATTTTGTATATATTCATCTTCTATACCGCTTAGTCCCCGCAGGGGTCACGGGTGTGCTGGAGCCTATCCCAGCCAGCTTGCGGGCGAGAGGCGGGGTACACCCTGGACAGGTCGCCAGTCTATCGCAGGGCCACATATAGACGAACACCTACGGGCAATTTAGAGTCCCCAGTTAACCTGAGCATGTCTTTGGACTGTGGAGTACCCGGAGAGAACCCACGCAAACACGGGGAGAACATGCAAACTCCACACAGAAAGACCCAGGGCCCACCCCGGGAATCGAACCCAGGACCTTCTTGCTGTGAAGCGACAGTGCTAACCACTGCACCACCGTGCCGCCCTATTTTGTATATATATATATATATATATATATATAGAATATCTAATTTTGTCTTAGAATGACTTGAATGCCAGTGCTGTCCTTTAGTCTGACTTTTTTAGCCATTGGTAGGATTTGTTTATTTGCCATGTCTTCTGTTTCCCCATGATGCCATGCAGGGGATTGGCTTTCCAGGATACCTCCCTTCTCTGCAAACATTCTCTTTCTGTGCTGCTGTTTTGGAATATTGGCTGAGTGGTTTACTTTCAGGAGCCATTTTGCTTCATGTTTCATTCATAATGCTGGTATTAATGGTTATGATCCCTTCTCTCTCTAGTTGGCATACAGTAACTGGATAATGGAATTTTGATAAAAATTTATTTTATTGTGACAATCTATAGTCATGTTGAAGTAATGTAATCGACCACTCAACTCGTCTTTGTTGTGTGTTCAGACCGAAGGTTTACCTTGCAATCTGTCTGATACACAGATACAAAGATGGATATTGTGAGACCCTAAAAAAAGAGAAAGTATGGAGGGTCTGCTGCGAGCCCCCAGTAAAAAATCCACTTAGCCTGGTCTGCTCTCCGATGTCTGATAATATTGCAACTGCATACATGCACCCTCACCCCTCGATGATGATGAAATACAGCGACGAGCCTCTCTACACTGGTACATACTGCACACCATGTCAGGCCTGATTCTCCATAAATGGACTATAGCAATCATATGAAGTGATGCTGTTGACAGTTTTGGGACCCATGATTCAGAGTTTATACAGATGTGCAAACTTCGTGTCTGTTGTCTTGTGAAGAGATGGAAGTAACGTTAGCAGCTAAGCTTAGGTTGCGCTGTAATTGGTCTGTCATGTGGCTGCAGCAGGATGTGAACTTGTGCCTGCCATTTTTAAAAGTTTTGATAGATGGCAGAGTTGTGGGGCAGAAGGCAAAATAAAACAGTAAAACAACAAAAGGCCTGTATGTAATCCAGAAGCTTTAAATAAATAAGCCAGCCAAAATTATCAATGGTAACCTTTTCTGTTGCAGTAGCTTAATTACTTAAAATCCAGCCATTACATAAATGGAAACTTGTAGGAGTTAATTACCACATGTTATAAGGAGGAAAAAACTTCCAGTATTACCCATCAACTTAAGTAAGTACCTTGTAGTTGTGACTAATTCCATATGTAATAACTATATAAAATATAATTGTGTACTTCCTAGGAAAATATGCAACCAATTTTTGGAACGGCCTTCATTACTCATTAGTTGTAGTTACTCAAGGTTTATGTTGGTAATAGTCCAGCTTTAATTATGTATGATCTGAAAATACCTGGATAAAGATAGTATATTCCAATAAATTCCGCTGTGTTGCATAGTTCTTGTTTATTGGTACACCCATCAGTAAAAGGTCTATTTAAAAATAGAACTATAATAGAAAATACTAGCTATGTTTTGAAACTGCACCTTAAAAGAAAGTCTTTTCTGTTTCCATGGTATTACCAGGCTTTTACCATATATTTCATAACTAATAATTATTCCCTTTTCATGCAGTCAACACAAACATTAACCATTTCTGTTCTGCTGCATTACTAAGTATACATGTAAATTTTTGTTCTATTCTACTGAGTTGTTGATTCAGATTCAAGTTTTTGAAGATTTTGTTTGCTTTTAAGGTGCTGTTTAATTGTTTGGAATTAGGAAGACGAGTGCTTCTATTTTATCTAGGCTATATAGCAGAACCATCTCTGTGCTGATCACAGGGTAGTTACTTCTTTCTGCTGTTTGGTTGTAAGCAGGTAGAGCAGTTTATTAACAGGTATGTTCTCAGGGAGTCAGCAAGTGCACAGGGCTGTTCAAATCCTTAATTCATCAAGTCCATAAGAAGCCCCAAATGGACTTTCTGGGGAATTCCAGAGAGTTTGCTTACGATGCAGACTCAACCAGACTTCTCTTGGGCACTAATACTGATAAGGTGGTTGGGAAAGTAGGTATTTCAGAGATATTTTTAAGATAAGTGACGGTAAAAGTTCTTTCCTGTCCTGTATGTCTCTCAAGGGAGAGAGGGGAGAAGGGGTGCTCACTTAACCATACATATAGCTGATCAGAGAGGAGGTTATCTTTTCTGACAATGCTTGTTATGAGCAAGCAACACCTGTTTAACAAGCAGAACACAAGCATGCAGAAATGCAATGTACAGTCATGGCAACAGTTAGCACCCCGTCTTCTAATCCTGTTAGTTTTTGTGTTTTTTTGTGTGTAAAAAAAACAAAACAACACATAACACACAATAATGGTCTTAGTATTAGGCAAATACAACCTCAGAAAAACAGCAACATATAACTGCTTTGACTTTCGCCATCAATTCACTATGCTGTTCTGCTGTGCTGCTACCACATCCCGTCAGGTATTAGTCATTATCAAATTACAATAAATAAGCAACTAGCGCTTATTAATCAAGCAGAAGTCATTGAAGACATGCAATTCTTTGGAGGGAGAGCCTCACTCAAAGTTTCAGAAACAAATATCTATATAACACTTCTAGACTGTTCTGTGAGTCTTACTTAACGGGAGACGTCAACATATCTCCACAATCCCACAGCATGCAATCCCTTATACATCTGTGGCACAGTTGCACCCCTCTGTGACTCGTAGTGGCACCCCTATGGCTCATGTCTGTATCTGGTATGTCTGGACACAGACATGCTTTAGTCCCTCCAGTTCATGGCTCTTCAGTGCGCTGTCTGCATCCTAATAGTGAGATACACTGAGCACGGTGTCTGCTTTACCTCCATCATGTACTCTCTGTGCACAATGTAAATGGGAGAATGTATATTTTAATTATCCACAATCAGTAAACAATGTCTTATGATATTTAAACCTCACGGTGTTGTCAAGTAGGCTAAGCGTTATCTGAGGAGAATCTTTCAAGTGACAGCTCATCTGTTATGGGTCCTGTAGACC
>OMLM01008468.1:49893-67544 GCA_900302695.1 Helostoma temminkii
CCTTCTCAACCACCAGCTGATCCCATTAGGCTTTATTTTGTTGCACATTGTGTTTCTATGGTCAAGTGTTTGTCAGAGTGAAGAGTGAATTCTTGCATTTTGCTCTGAATTTGCCAAATTTTAAGGCCTACTTGCAAGTATACTATTTTTATACTTCTTGGGACTAAATTGGCCACTTTTTAGTTTATAAAAGTATACTACAAATGATAATGTGTATATATACTGTCTATATACTACTTTCTAGTTTCCTTTTTTAGTATACTTACTAGATGATCAAAATATTTCTTCTCAGTTGATTAAAGTGCACTTCTGAATAATTGTTAATTTGTTCCATGGAGTATGACTTCCGCCATGTTAATGAACTGAAGGACAGTTGTGTCAATTATCACAGCTGTGCAATTGTGGAAGTAAAACGAAACAGATCAAAATTACAGAGAGACAGCTCCTACTGACTGCTCACCCTTCTTACTAATGGTTCCAACTTTATAACTCAACTATTAATTACCGACACCATGCCACACAACAATTTTTGACAATTAATTTACAACCTTAAAAGTTGTTTGTTCATAATGGTAAACTACTGAAATGCATGCTGGGTATTTTCTATATATACTTATTATACTTATTATAGTATACTTAAGTATAACTCCAAGTATGCTCCAAGTATACTTAGGCTTTTCTCTGTACATATCAGTTTACAGCAAGTATACTTAAATACTATTTTGTCTAGTATACTTCTGATAAGTACATAAAAAGTAAACTAAATGTATACTTGCTCATTTATAGTTTAAAAGAAGTATATTAATGGTATACTTGAATATAATACATTTTTGTAAGGGTTAACTTGAACTTAGTTCAATGCTTTCAGTATTAATGCACAATGTTGGAAAAAAATGAAACTAATAAAAAAGTTGCAGTAGCAGGTTTATCCAAACTTTTGACAGGTAGTGTATAAAGGTTTAAAAAAAATCTTAAAAAATGAAATTCCTTTTGTGCATTAATTGACATACAGGAAATGGTCAATGTCAAGCAAGATATAGACTCAAATGGAAAAAAGCTTCATCACAATTAATGTTAATATGCTGTACCATTGTAAAGAATGTTGCAAATGAGAACAGCCTAACAGTAACAGAATTTGTTTAAAGGCTGTTTGATTTCTTCCATTTAGTTACCCAAACCAACATTATCAAAATGTTCTAGAAAAAATGAAGAAATCTAATTATTTTGCTGTTTTGTTTTCAGATTGTTTTGGAGCAATTACTTTGTAGCTTATATACGTTTGTTTGGGGTAACAGGCTTGTTTGTGGGCATAGTTTATCAGTCAAATAAAATGTGGTAGTATTGCAAAACTGGTGAGATATAGTGAGAAGCTAGCTGTCATACTCAATAGTGGTTAAAGAAATTGATTTGCTCTAAAAGCTTTTAACCAACAACCCTACTGGCCACTTTTAAAAATTCTGCAAGTTTCCTTGGCAACTAGCTAGGGTGCATTGCTCCTTGGCACACCCGAAGAGTAACTGGCTGATGATATGCAAATCTAAGGAGACAGAAGCTAAACTGAAAAAGTGGAGGTTCAGAGACATAATATATCTTTTCATAGAAACAAAAAAATCTTTCCTCTAAAATAAGTAGTAAGGTAAGCTTACAGAGTGTTATACTGACAGCAGACAAAATGCAGTCTGTGCAAGACCGATTGAGATAGACAAAGTGGCAAAGTTGCTGAAAATATCTTTGTAGCAACATCTGTATTACTATATGTATTGTATTGCTATATGCTTGTTGTTGTGTGAATTGTGTAGTGTACAGTGCTATATTTGATTTTGTAGTTATGAACTTCTCTCTTTCTTTGCTGTTTGTGTCTCAAGTAAAATAAAGTAAAATAAGTTTACACTAGACTTTCATAAATGTACTGAACAAAGTGCAATAAGTGTAGATGGTCCATTCAACTGACCAGATGCAGAAAGGATAGTTCAAGAATCCTTTGCAGTCACTCTGTGCTTGTGAAGGAGAGTTTGCGCTACAGTTGGGGCCAAATGCTGAATTTGAAGTGGCTGTGAGTAGCTACTGACCAGTGATTACACTCTGCTAGCTCTTTACAGATTCAGGTCTAGGGTTCTCTGCAGATGAAAGATAAAGTTTCTCTGAGTCCCACTATTTAAAGCTGCTCAAACTGAAGCTGTTAGAACCATATATGTATAATATGTCTATCCAATCCTTGCTGCTCATTCTGGTCTCATAAACACAATGCGTCCTTTAACAGTAGTTAAACTGCACTACTGTCCTACCCTTTGAAGCCAAAAAAGTCAAACGAAATCTTTGGCTGTGTGCAAAGTCATGCCCTTCTCATATTAATTACTCCCAATATAATGGACACTCGATAGGTTTAATATGTATTTTAGGCACATATGTATATGTATTACTGCAAGGCTGTTAACAAAATTCTATAATAAAAAAAAACTTTTAAATTTGAATTTAATATTCAAATAAAGCAGTTCTGGTTGTCTGACCTGCCAGTGATAGTATGGATCTGTGCCTCTGCACTGAATGCACATGACAGACAGGAGTCATTCATTACAACACCGTCATTGATTAAAAATGAAATGTAGGCCAAACTGAAACAAGTGTATAATTCAAGTAAAGAATTTAAATTTTGAATTAAACAGCACAAAATAAGGACTTGATTTAAAATTGTGGAGCTTCCACTTCTTGTTGCAATTCAACGATTCCCTGGACAAGATAAAGAAAGTATCTATTACATATGGCAGTGGTTCTTTAACCAAGTTCTCAAGTACCACTGCTTTGCTTGTTTTCCAACTATCCCTGACCTTCCTACAGCTGATTAGCTGCATCAGTATGTGTTCAGTCAGGTTCTCTTCCCACTCCACCCTCTTCCAGGATCTTCCAACCTCTGATTATTCACTACCCAGATGTAAATACGACAGTGATAGTTGGGGTAACAAGCAGAGCAGTGGTACTTGAGTACTGGGTTTTGAGAACCTAAAGTCCTGCAGCATTTAACGATAAATAACCTGTAGCATTGTAAAATAATATGAAACAGATTAACACAGCCTTCCCACAGTGGACTGGTTTATATGAACCTGGTGTTTCAATCGCTGGAATGATTTTCAGGTGTGAGTCTCAGAGGCCCTGTCTTATTTACAGAAGAGAAATCTGGGTCTTCACTATTACAATCTGATCTTGACAACACAGATTGTAGAAGTGTGCCATGACTTTGATATTTAAAATTTGATACTTTCCCACACCATGTAAATATATAAGCTATGTATACAGTGGACACATTTACAAATAATCAGACGCCATTAAACATCCATTATCTTCTCGAGGGTCGTGGGGGTGCTGGTGCCAGTTCCAGCCGTCACTGGCAGAGAGGGTGTAAACCCTGGCCAGGTCACTAGTCTGTGACAGTGCTGACATATACAGACAGACATCCATACACACTCACACTCATATCTACACTAAATTGCCAAAAGTATTCGCTCACCTGCCCTGACTCGCATATGAACTTAAGTGACATCCCAGCTTTAACTCTTCTGGGAAGGCTGTCCACAAGGTTTAGGAGTGTGTTTATGGGAATTTTTGACCATTCTTCCAGAAGCGCATTTGTGAGGTCACACACTGATGTTGGACGAGAAGGCCTGGCTCTCAGTCTCCGCTCTAATTCATCCCAAAGATGTTCTATGGGGTTGAGGTCAGGATTCTGTGCAGGCCAGTCAAGTTCATCCACACCAGACTCTGTCATCCATGTCTTTATGGACCTTGCTTTGTGCACTGGTGCACAGTCATGTTGGAAGAGGAAGGGGCCAGCTCCAAACTGGGAGCATGGAATTGTCTAAAATGTCAGAGTTCCTTTCACTGGAACTATGGGGCCAAGCCCAGCTCCTGAAAAACAACCCTACACGATAATCTCCCCTCCACCAAACATGCAAACTAAAAACATACTGTGCTATACAGTAAAGAGGGCTGATTTTGAGCACAGAAAACGTGTCCTTGAATTTTTAGCATGATAACCAAACACTGGTTAATTGAAGATATTTAAAGTTGGTTTGAAGAAACTAGGTCTCATGTAATTGATATCCCCTGTCATTATAGCCAAACTTGTCACTAATCTTTTGAAGTTAGAATAGTTTTGCTGTCTTTTTGATTGTCAGCCGTTATGCACTTCTGCATATTATGAAGTAATATAGGCATTAAAACCCCTTTGCACTGAGATTAAGTTAGTGCTTTCGCATTTAACTAAGTACAGATTAGCCACAAACACACATTTGCTTTTTGCTGTGCTTTCCTCAACAACATGCCACTTCAAACCAAATTCGACTCTATTATTCGCACAGCATGGATCACGCACCGTTGTCCATGATTAGGGAGTTCATCCTTAGCATTTTCTGTGTAAACAGAGTGTGCTGTATGTCTTCACAAGGTGCCTTTCAAGGTGTCTGTCTTGATGGTAGTCCATTAATCCAAGTTAATTGAATCAATGCTTATTTCCCTCCTTATCTCAGGGGTGTATGATGGCTATAGTTCAAATGGGTGGTATGTTCATTTTATGTTATGGGCTTTGCAGATGGACTAGAAGGTCCTCTGTGTATAGACCTACAGTTAATTTCCCATTGCCAGTAAGGCTTACAGTTAAAGAAAGAGACTTGTTCATAGTATTTAATTTTAATACCTCTTATCAGATTGAGTGTTACAAGTGAGCTCATCTGTAGCATATAATTACCAAAAGTGGTCAAGCTGTCTCACTCTATACAAAATGTGCGTGAATTTTGACTGTGATAGTCACAAATGGAAACATGCTGTGTTTATATTATTTTGTCTGTATCCAGATGTGTCCTCATGACATGTTCAGTCGGAGCAGCAATGTTTCATAGTTGGCTGCATTGCTGTTCTGACTGAATATGTCAACAGTGATGAGAGGATGAGGAAAACATGGCTGTTATTAGCACCATAGATGCTTACTGGGACAATTTATCTGAAAATGCTAGATGTTTCCATATACCACATTAAAAATGCCTAGGTATTAATTTAGATTTAATATTAAGGTCACAGAATGACAGGCTATGCATTAAACAAATTCATCCCACACAGATGCATTGTTCTGATGACAAATTGCATGTTTTGTAGATTTAATTTTACATGGCTGTTACTACCCTGGCACAGAATCACATGGAGAAAAAAATTATATTGACTGCATCACCTCTTTAGCTTTAGAACAGAATGTGTATTTAGAAACCAGATTAGGATGTGGATACAGGTGGTTCTATTTAGATGCTTTCTGAAAAAAAATATATTTCACATCTTTGTTGGTAGTATACTGAGATAAACATATTGTAGACATCAAGAAACAGAAGCTGAGATAAATAGACTCAGTAAGTGGGAAGTAAAGAGAGTGAGAGTGAGTGAGTCATTCACATGTTAGGCACCAACACGTATTACCTCTTTCTGCTTTATCTATTATAAATTGCTCCTTTAACTGTGCTATAAAGGGACGGAAAGATTAAACAGTGTTAGTTTGTATCTCAGTGTCTATTCCTATAGACTGCTCTTAAATGTAGACAAAGAAAAATATGCATATGTTATCGCCCTGGAGATACAAGGAGACAGTTCATTTAGTCAAACTAAAACTTTTGTGTTTGTTTGTTTTTATCTACATTGTGCTGTGAAACAGTATTTACACCATCCTGATTTTTTTTTTTGCATATTTATACTTTTTTGCATACTTAATGATTTAGATCATCTAACAAATTGGAATATTACACAAAGATAACCTGAGTTAATACAACCTGCAGTTGTTAAATGATTGATTTAATTTATTGAAGGAAAAAAGCTGTCCAAACCCACCCGGCAATGAGTATTTCACATAGGGAATGTATGAAATCATCATTTAGAAACCTCATATTGTATTTACTCAGGTTATCTTTCTGTAATATAAAAATTTGCTTGATGATCTGAATCATTCAAGTGTACCAAATATGCCATAAGTGGGCAAATACTTTTTTACAACACTATAGTTGGTTGCAAGCACAATGAGCACACATACTATGTACAGTAGAACTAATCTTGTTAAACATATCCACTTTACAAATATGTTAGTTATAATAGTATACTGTATTATCCATTTAATCCCTTTTATAGCATTGGTTAGCACTCTTAGCACTACACATATCCAATAGGAGGCTCGGCACTGATAATTAGTCCATATGTCATCTGGGCAGCGACAGCCAGAGGTCTTGGAAGATAGACAGGATTGTGTAAGAGTCATTACACTCCATCATCTCAGCACTTCTCTCTTCTTTCACTTCACTTCACCACTATGCTTCACTCTTCCTTCCCTCCTCTGTTGATGCATCACTTCTTGCTAAAAGGCAAGAACAATGCCCCGTCTTTTTCTATTGTGACTGTATGCCATCTGCGCCTTTAGAGATATAACTGCCATGCATCATCCTTCCTTGGATAATCACAAACAAACACACACACACAACACATCTTAATTAGTAAGACACATTTGGCCCAGGTTTTCAATTCAAAGATGTGGAATGATGTAATGTGTGTTTCTACTTAGTTGACCTGTTTGCACTTGCACTTTCACTGGCTTGTATTTCCCACTCAAACCTAAACCTAGCAGTTTAATTAAGAGTGTGATACATTTTGTGACACAGCAGAAATCCAACCAGGAACATTGTGCAGTATGTGCCCTAAACATTAGGTTGTGGGTTGACTCTTGACCTATAAACTTTAGGTCATCTAATGCAATAATTAATTGACATGCACTCTTCTGTGTCTTCCTACGCATTCCCTTTGTTCAGTGTGCCACCCTTTTCCACAATTGTAACCCTGCAGTTTATCTCAAATCTTTTCCCTCAAGCATAAACTCTCGCTTTCAGTCATCCTTCACGTATGTCTCTAATTAACTAGACAAAAAGTTAAGGCTTGGCTTTTGATGAAAGAGTGTGGAGACTTATGAGAAGAATCTCATACCCCAGGGTGTCTGATCTCAGCCAGTGTGTAAGTGGGTTTGGCATGTATGGACACAGATAAACACGCAAGGCCACGGCTGCACATGTAGATAAACAGGAACTAACAGGTGCACTATGGCAGATTAATATAATTCAGCAAGTGTTGTTGTGTTTTTTCATCTTTAGGGGCAACTGTTGGTAGGTGGTGGGCAGTTGTTTACAAACCACAAGATTGTAGATTTAATTCACAAGCTGATTCCTGCCCTTGTGTCAAAGTGTCCATGGACAAGACACTGTACCCTGTACCCATGGCATCTCAATGGGGCAGGGTGTCCACAAAGAATTTCCCCAAGGGGATTTATAAAGTATCAATTATTATATAAAGCACAATACAATATAATAATTACAAATAAGGCACACTTAAATTACCTTTAATGAAGAATGAAAGTAGTTTGATTATTTTAGGTGTTTCGAATTATAAAACCTTTGGAAACACTCTCACAGTTCTCCTGTGAGGAATGCTACACACTTTACACCTGTGTGCAGTAGACCCAACTATGACAATAGGCAGGACATTCCCATAACTTCCTGGAGTGTGGAATTTTTGTTGTTCTGAGAGATTGCTTGATTTGTTTTGATAAGTTATTTTCTTTGGTTTTTTCTTTGTTCCTATCAATCATGCACTAAAAAGTGTAACAACGTACAGTCTTAACCTAGTAAAATGTAAGCTAACTTGGGCTCCCTCTGTCCTCCTGGCTACTCTACACTCTTGTGTATCACAAAGAGGAGATGCTGCAGCATAAACACCGTGGCTGTATTTTTCATAGTCTACCATCAGTTTAGTGTCATAGGAGTGTTACAGTTCAGTGCAGTTTTTAAAAAGTACACTAAACCACAGCAAACCACTGATGTGTCTAGTTATAGTATGTTTATAGTATGTGTGCATGCATATTGTGATATTATGAAAGAATTACACTACGGCATTCACAATCCCAACCTACTGTGTTCTTTTGAGGTACAGTATACATAACATTAATCACCATTTACCACCTATCACAAGGCAATGTTCTGTTATTGGGCAGATTGTTTATGATAGCTGATGCTGAGTCATGACAATATTTTTTAAATTAATTTCTTCATACACATTATGATCACATAATAACCCATAGCAGTAAGCTGAAAAAATTCAGACATCCTTATTTGAGACAGGAATAGCAAATTACTATGCATCAGAAGAGCAGCTGCTGCTTGATGATTCTTTGATACTGCTCCTGCCTGCTTTCATTTATTAAAATGCTCAGGATCATTCTCAGGACTGTCTGTTCCTCTTCAACGAGAAACAACTAGCAGTTTCGTATTAGAGCTTCATGGTCTGTCTTCCTATTTCCAGTGGAATTATCTGCAGTAAGATTTCATTTAAAAATGGCTCTTTAAATGGAAAACATCAGAAGCTAACATATGGCTGTTATTAGTTAGTTAAATTTGAATGGAAATAGTCACATACAGTCACATATTAAGGTCTGGCTGTTATACGTGAGAGCAAGAGTGAAAGCCCACTGGTAGTTCAAGCAGCCGTCCTGCTGTAACTGCTCATGGCACACAGACATAGGCTCTGTTCATGCATCGTATTCTGCTAAATGATTGTTTCAATTTCTTTTTTACCTTAAGTTGAATTCCTAAATGGTCACCGCTTTTTTGTTGTTGTTTTTTTTTCACAGAAGTGAGTGATCGTTCAGTAACTGCTGCCATGTGTATTTAAAACATGTACATACATTACCATTCAAAAGTACACATAGAATTGACAATTTTTCTGAAAGAAAAGCACATGTACATGGCACATTAGATGGAAAGAAATGTCATGATAATACATTTTCATTTTATATTCTTTACAACTGAATGTTTTGCAAAGGCTATTGTGATTGTGCTGGCAAAACAGACTCCTTTGTCAGCTGCATGTGCACTTGCTGGCACACACATACACACACACACACACACACAGACATGTGTGTATTCAGTGTATTGAAAGTGTTTTTCAATACTGTGCTCTTGTTCTCTCTGTCTTCCTTTACTCCATTTGTTAGTGTTGCTCTCTACTGCAGTCACAGTCTCTCTTCCTGTGTCATGCTTTGAATGCTATATCCAGTATGGTTGGCTCTGCATTGCAGTTCAAAGTCACGAATGGTGAGAGGGGGAGATTCATTCGTAGCCTTTATTTATAGGGACAAATGCTGTTTTCAGTGGCACCAAGGAACAACATCAAATGGTAGTCCATTCACTTATTGTGTGTGCAGATCACAGCAGCAAAATAAAAGGAAGCTGGAAAATTTCAAATATGAACACAATGTTTTTCTTTATTAAAAATACCCTCCACAATAACAATCACTATTAAATATTTTGGTGTCACTGGCTTATTAACACAGTGGTAGTGGTATGCCATGTTATATCATCCACTATAACACTATAATTTTTTTCATGATAGAAAAGTGTAATTTGGTGATTTTAATGAGCTGGCAATGCAGTCATGTACGGCCACACATTTCCATTCCCTAGAGAGCACAACTTATATGTCTGAGAACCACAGCAGTGTGTCATCTTCAGATGATGATTTAGTAACTAAAAAAAGGAGCTTTTCACAAAGTACATGTCTCCTGGAGAGCAGATCCAACATAACTCTTAAGTTAGTAGATGGCTTAATGCAGATATCATTACAGAATGTATTTAAATCAAATCAGTGCATCGGCATTAGATGATGATTTATGGAATTTTTCACAATTTTTCCCAGACGTTTTCAAACATGGAACGATGCCTATTTGATAACCATCATCTAGACTTCCTTTTAGTTGCAGTTATTACACAAATGCCATGACATTCTCATTACAGATGAATTGCTCAAATGTTATTACTCATGTAAAAATGGTGGCGTCATCATTCTTTGGGCTTGCGTGACATCATCTCCTGGTGCTCTATAGCAGTGGTTCTTAACTTGCTTTTAGAATGTTTGATACATTTCTTGTACCTTCTCCTTTACTCACAGATTTTGTTGTATGTATCACACATGGCTTCCTCAAATAAAATGCAGCCTCCACTCTCCACTGCTCCACTCTCTGTTTGAACACGCTCATTTGATGGACACAGTGAGCATGGAATCAGAGCTTGTATCCACCTTTACTTTTGTTGTCATCACGTATCTTAAAATATTTCCAAACTGCTGAAATTTCTCTTCCTCAACATGAGGTTAACAGAAAAGTGGTAATGGTGCAAGTTTAAACCAGTTTTCTTAATCAGTTAGCAATATTAACATTCAACAATTGATTAATAATCATTAAGAATTTCTGAAATATTAAACTCTTTAATTAAAATTGTGTTCAACCTTTAAGATGACCTATTTTCGGCACAATATTTAATTTAGAGTTTTTCCACCTCTGTCACTGTTTAATGATTGTACAGACAAAAACTACACTATTGAACACAACAAACAACACTGCACACACTTCATTTTCGAATATTACATTACATTAGATATGCTGTATTTACTGTAAGTCAGTGAATAACTTAAATAATAATAACTCAAATAAACATGACTACTGCGGTCTCCCCAAAAATACACAAATTCTGCTTTATCTACATGATGGAAGTTACTTGTGTGCTGTTCACTGTAGGTAACGTTAGTCCAACTGCTGGAAACATCTGCTCAACTAGGACCAATGTCCAGGTGATGCACAAAAAAATTTTACCAAATAATTCAAGATTCAAGCCTAGTAAATCTTTCAATTGTTACTACCACCAGTAAAATGCAGTATGAGTTTTTTATACAGCTGCTCCTGAACATAGGTCTGCCTTAGCAAGATGCTCCTGTTGATGTTTAGCCTTAGATTGAGCCTCAGATAAGCCTGGGTAAGCTCGTCAACATGACTCCACAGTAACACTTATTTCTTCCATGTCAATGACAACGAGGTGGAATCATTTCATTCAGCCCTACAATCAGTACTGTCCATCTACAGTAGTGGTGAAACCAGGTACTACATCAGAATACAGTGCATGGTGGTACATTTTCTGATATCTATACTGCACATCTTTGTGTTCTGTACAGCATAGGTTAGTATATATTTTAATCAATAAAATTAATAACTGCAGTAATATGTACTATTTGATGTTGGTATGTTGTGTTTGGATTGTAAAAAATTTTTTTTTACACATACATAGAAAAATGAGACACGGTCAAACATAAATTAACAAGAATAAAATGACGGACACGTTGTGCAAGTACACTCAAGGACCCACGATTACATAACTTATTTTTGTGCTGCCACTTTAAGAACTACAATCAAGGTTATTTGTACAACAGAACAAATGTGAAAATGTGGCTGATAAGAAAATGAAAAGCCACTTTATAGTTTTAGCACTTTGCCAGTTTAAATGTGTGCTTGAAAATCCTGTTCTCTCATTTTACATTGTAGCATGTACAATGAGGAAAAACAAAGCTTTCTTTCTTTTATGATATATTCACCCTGAACACTGACAGTTACAGGAACCCATACTAATACAAAGTAGTTGAGAGTAATTGGTGAATCAGTAGTTCTAGGGCTATGTTATGTTCAATTCAGCATATAATTTACATACTGATGCATCTTTCCTTAGCAGGCACACCAACAATGGCAGCAAGTTGTTCTTGTTTTTTTCTGTCCTAGCAACCTATGTTATTGTGTAACATGTTACAGACAAAGCAGTAGGGAACTGTACAGATCTGTTTATTATTTTTTATTCAATATCTGTTTACATTGAATATTAAAAAAAATTCTGTGCTTCACTTTCTGCTGAAATAAGGATAATCAGGAGTATCTCCCCTGGCAGTGTCAGAGGGTATTTGCATAAAGTTGATCCTTTTACGACTTTACCATGCAGTGTATATGGGCTCTTATATTTTGAGCTCCACAGGGTGCACACAACTGCAAAGCCAGCTTTCATTTACAATAAATGACGGTGGTTGCTGGTTCAGCCTTTTGAATGGTCCATTAGAAGATTGAAAACACATGCTACGGATGAAGAAGACATGTTCCAAAAGCAACAAATAAACTATACATAAATAAATAAATTACATGAGGATGTGTCTCATAGCCAACATGAAAATACTTGATGTCCATAACTTGTTTTGAGTCAATCCTTATATTAATATATAATGAATATTTCCTGTTCCTCTCTGCAACTGTGTTTTATCAGATGCTGTGTGAGAAGCCTAGTCTGACTCTGTGTTACAGTGGCATTAAAATAAAATTTTTAATGTTTACATTACTCTGAACAAAGAGGACTTTTTGTTTTGATTTGCTGTCTTCATTAGAAAAACTACAACTTGTAACAATATCTGCTCAGTGATTTAACAGTTATCTGGCTGTATTAAATCCTGGCAATAGTTTTAATTGTTCAAAACGAGTGTTAAAGCAGAAATGATGTTCATGATCTATCTACCCTAATCTACATCTATTTAATCATCTCATTACTTATGCTGTGGAAAGAGTATTTTTATCCTCTCTTATTATTGCACTTAAATTATTCAAATAATCAAAGATTTTTTAATATTACACAAAGTTAACCCAAGTAAATACAAAATGCAGTTATTAAATTATGATTTATTAAGGGAAAAAATCTGTACTGACTTTTAGTTATGTCAGTGTAAATGAATTCTGTTGCATAGCTGAAATCAACACCCTATCATACCTTACATCTTGTATTTCATAGGTTTTCTAGTTGACAGTGACAGTATATTAGAAAAGTAGCCAATGAAGCATTTAAGTTTGGATATGTTTCCGCCCATGCCATCTTTGTGTATAAACACTGATTAATAACTCTGTATTTTGTCTATTGTACTACCAGTACAAAGACATAGAAAAGCTTTCACACTTACATTCACACCTACGACAGTAGGTCACTAGTGTCTTCAAATTATGGGAGAAAGCCAGAGTACCTGTCTGCACCACTGTTTATACGTGTAATATGTCTGACTATTGGAAAAACAGACATATTTTTAGTTTTTTGGCAGATGGTTATATCCATAGTGGCTGTGCAAGTGAGAACACACACACAAGCAACTTTAGATGGGCTTGGGGTCATTGTCAGATGTCTGATGAAAATGTGGTCCAAAAGCTGGGCTGTTACTCTTCAGAGCACTTAGTTAGAGATTAATGTTATTTTAACTTATTATACTATGCATTGCATCTGTACATTGTTTGACACTATTTCGCATGATATCCGGTGTCTAACATTACAATAGACTGATATGTCTAAACATGCCCTGGACTGATTTCCACTTGTTTTGCTAACTGGACATTTTGGTGTTTTGAATGTCTTTACTTCAGCTGCACATATGAAGTTTGTCATGCTGCAAGGATAAGTTTTTAGAATCTGCCTTTTTCTCTGCTAGCATTACTTTGGAATCTGTTTTATCAGTTAATGTGTCAGTCAGAGCTCCCTGTGTGCATCTGCATGTGTTGGATAGCTGTGCTATACTGCTGTGAGAAGAACAGATGTGTCTGAGTATCAGAAACACAGTGGTGCTGAACAGGATAGAGTTGAGGTTCCGAATCAATATTGCAGGCAGCAGTGATTGATTTATTACTTGTGGGTTTTGCACACTCCCCCCACTCACTCACTCTCTTCTGTATCTCTACCGTCTGTGACTCAGGCTCCACAATGTGGTAGCTAGAGGGAATAACCTTAGTCATTGAAATTCTGAATAGATTTGGAAAATGTACTAATTATTCTATTTTGAATTTATTTGAATTTATGATATACTCAGCTTGTGAGGTTCAGTTCAGAGTTTACCAACCATTATCTCATTTGATAGCATCAATACTTCAAGCAGAAACTACAACTAAGTTATATAGTAGATTTCAGTCTATGTATTAAGTATACAGTTTTTATTAGTACATAAATAATTAAATTTTTTTCCACATTTCACAAACACATTTTCCTATTGAGTCATTCCCTACAGTATATTTATAAAAAATGAAAATTGCCTGTCCCCATGGTCTAGTGGCCTAAAAATTAAATTTTGCTGAATATTCACATTACCCTGAACAAAGGGGTGGGTGTTTGTTGTGATTTGCTGCTTTTATTATAGAAATACTGCAACTTCAGCCAATGTCTGCTCAGTGATTTAACAGTGCTGCACACAATGCCTACTGTATACATGACATTCATTCACAACCAGTGATGTCAGCAATGCCATGCCATTATACTACATATGTACTTGCATACTGAAATGACTTGAAGTCTTACAACACTACAAACCAGATAATTGTAGTCTACTATCTAATATCAAATACAGCATTCAACATCCATTTGCTATCAACTTTTTATGTTACCATTATTTTTTTAAGTACACTGTCATTTTTTTGTATATTTGCTCCATGCAGCACATAGAAATATGTCTTTATTGATGTGTGTGTGTTTTTTATGGTGTTGTTTTTGTCTGTTAGTTAAATATTAGAATCCCATCTACAGTATTAGCAATAATGCAAGAACTCAAATGTTGGAACTCTACATGCAGAGCTGCCGTTGTGCATCTGCATGTGTTGGATAGTTGTGCTGTATGGGTGTCAGTAGAACAGATGTGTCTGGGTGTCACAAACATAGTGGTGCTGAACAGGATAGAGTTAAGGCTCTAAGCTGATATCGCAGGAAATAAATCTTTGAATTCCATTTTTCACATTTTTCCTGTTGGCCTTAATACAGTACATCTGACCTGTTTCTTTTATATTTAGAGACAGAGCTACTGCAGCCATTGGTGTTACATATTGGTTAGCTTAATTTTCAAAGCATAAATAATGCTCACGTCTAATCTAATGTGTTACCTGAGTGTGTCTGCAAGAGCATTTGTTCGTATTATTGTCTTGTTTACTTTAGTTTGGTAACTACCGTTTAGTCTAATGATGGTTAAATGCTTACTGTCCTCTTAACTAATGACAGTCGTTCATTATAATAAAAGGCCTTCCTTGTCCCCTGGCCATGACACTGGAAGTTCAATAATACCTCATCTAAAGATTCAAGATTCAAAAAACCTAATTATTCCCAGAGTCAAATTGTTTTGGCTGATATAGCTGCTCTCAAAAGGAACATACCAGGAAAAGAGTCACACTAACACAAACACAACATAACACTGATACAAAAACTTAATAAGAACAAAGAAGATCTAAGTCAGATGAAATACACTGGAGTGCATTATATTAAGAGAAGGTCATAATGTTTTGGCCACCCTATTTAAAATGAGGGGCCAAAGCATTAGAAACACCTTTTAATACAATGTGCTCCAGTATGATTCCACCACCCACTATGACTTCAATAATAAACATTTATAAGAATTATTACCTTTCAGACAGTTCTAACTTAAAAACCAAGAAATTCTAACTTTGTAAAAGTAAGATTTACAGCACAGCTGCTGTATTGGATTGCATTGGATTTTACAGGTGTACCTAATAAATTAGTCAGTATGTACTAGTCAGGTGTGGAATGCAGTGAACAGTGATGACATGAGTATTCATTATGATAATGCTGTCAGTCCCCATGCCCCTTCCAGATGTACAAGGAATTGTACAGTCTAATAGCCACTGGGAGAAAGGATCTCCTGTGGTGCTCTGTTGAGCACTTGACATTGATCAGTCTGGCTAAATGGGTTCTTCTGTCCAGTCAGCACACTAGTAGTGGTGGGAGGGATTTTCCAAGACTTAAAGGAGTTTGGACAGCATCCTTTTCTCAGCCACATAAGGTAGAGGGTCCAGCTCCACATCTAGAACAGAGCCAGCCCTCCTAATTTGTTTGACCAGCCTGTTGATGTCCGCCATGTTCATGTTGCTGCCCCAGCAGATCACAGTATAGCAAATGACTTTGTCCACTACATCTGTAGGATGGTGCTGTAGACATTGATAGACCTGAGATGGATCAAAAAATACAGCCCGCTCTGGACTTGTCTGTAGAGTGAAAATGGTTTCTTTAATCTTCTGACATATTTGCTTTTAATTCTAACATTTTATATTTAACTGAAAGAGTAAAATATTGTGTGAGTTTTACTTAACTCTAGTGCAATATGTGTAATTCAGAAAAATTACCTGGCCTAACCCTTTACCCTCTTTTTTCTTCTTGTATCCATAGAAATGCTTGAAATTCAATGTGGATGCTCCTATCTGGCTGTCTAAGCAGCGGATCCTGTGTACTCTCAACCAGAGCCTGAAGGATGTACTCAACTATGGCCTATTCCAGCCAGCTTACAATGGCAAGGCTGGCAAGTTTCTGGATGAGGAGAGACAGCTACGGGAGTACCCTTTCCCATCCATTGCTCCTGTACCGTACCTAGAGGTAGGTATGGATCATGTTTAAGTATGAGCTGTTGGTACATGACATGTAAATTAGTAAAAAATTAGTTCACATAAAATTATATAAACTATTCTTATGTTTTAGTTTTCTGAATTGATTAGATTATTTCCTAAAAATGAAGAAAATAAACACCAATTGCCACCAGGCTTTTTAGAAATATTGCAAGACACTACATTAAAATTGACAGTTTTGCTCAAGTACTGCTCACACTATGAGCCTGACATATGGCCAATCCAAAAAACTGATGAGTGAGGAGTGGAAATTTTAACTTACATATTCTGCCAGGGCACAGGATTTCAACTTATTAACGTGTGTTAGTGTAACGATCAAGCCAGTAATGCAGTATATTACAATAACATACAATGCTGTGATTTCAGCAGACTTGAAATTATGTCGTAGACATATGAATGATTAATTGTATTGTACATGTCACGTGGTGAATGCAGTCAAAAACTTTGATAAACACTTGTGAGCCTTACACACCTGTTGTGCTCACTGCTGATTGACATGTAGTTACCCGCAGAAGCAGGACTTCAGTGAACAGTTGAGCTGATTTAAGACTGGTTAGACACGCTGTCAGCACCCAGATAGCGACATGCATTGAAAGTGTTGTGCAAGCTGAAAAGATCTGTGCATCTGCAAGACTGAATTCGTTATCGTCACTGTTGCATAATGGGACATTTTAATATGGTAAAAATATCACTATCTGGTATCATTTAAAGTAAATCGACATACAACAGTTAGTATTTTAATGTCACATGTTAGGATACTTCTCCAGACTTTGATTTAAAGTAAAGTATTCTAAAATTGCAATTGCAGGAATATTTAAATGTGATTATTTAATTCAATTCAATTCAAGTTTATTTATTAACTTTACAACAAAAGTCATTTCAAGGCACTTTACAATGTAAGGTTTAAGACCTTACAATACAACTAAATAATACAGAAAACCCAGGAAACCCCTCCTGAGCAAGCACCAGGCATCAGTGGAGAGGAAAAACTCCCTTTTTAGAAAGGAAGAAACCTCCAACAGAACCATGCTTAGGGAGGGCAGTCATCTGCCTTGACTTATTTGAGAGAGTGGAAAGAAAGAGAGCGAACACAGGTCACAAAACAATAGCAATAACAAAATACTATAGACATCATATCTCAATACAATAACCACCGTCTTGTCTGAATTTAGTAGTAGAAAATTGCAGGACATCCAGGCCTTTATGTCTTTTAAACATTCTTGAAGTTTCATTAATTGATTTGTTTCATTTGCTTTAATGGCTAAATATAGCTAAGTGTCATCTGCATAGCAATAGATGTTTA
>OMLM01008468.1:70359-88358 GCA_900302695.1 Helostoma temminkii
TTGTTGTTTCACCTGCCGCTGTAGTCTTTCTTCATAAAGACTAAAAACAGGGCCTGTTGTTGTTTGTCTCTTATCTTGAATTCTGTGCATCACTGGTAGACATATCATAGATATATGCAGGCTTACACAGCGTGTAGGTGTGGGTGGGTGGGTGTGGACATCACTGTGCGTGTATGTTTTTTGTCTGATATGGTGTGTCAGTCAAACCCCGCAGCAATAATGCAGCTCTCTGTGACAGTGTGTTGTCTGCAGTGACTGTCATCTTTCTGAGATAATTGTAGTGCTTGTCCATCATGGTTTTTGATCTGAGAGAATTGCAGGCATATAAAGCTGTGTCACTTTACAGACAATGGTGTAAAGATGTCAGGTATTTTTCTGACTGGCTTTTTTTAAGTGGTTGTATGCTGTGTCAAGAGAAGAAAGAGCAAAATAAAGATTTATTCTCTTCCTTGAGTCTGTTAAATGTCAATCATCTATGCAATGAGAGATAATACTATTAATATTATTAATTTTATTATTATTTATGATAGCCCCCGATTTCTTTGGGTGTTGTGTCATCTCTGTAATAAAAAGCCTTTTTAAGTGTTCTTTGACTGAACAGTTTTGATTATATCGGCAATGATGGAATGTGTAAGTATTTGCAGTTAGATAGTATGTCTTCCTCAGATCTTTCTTTTTCACCTGTTTCTCACGTTTCTTATTATTCCAGATTTTGATTTAAGTTCCAGTTTTAAGTGTTTGGGCTCTTAAAAGCAGTTTGCTGACCTTCCATGATTTTTCCATTTCCATATTTGATCAGCCTTGACAATTTGTCCTAGAATCACAGACATATTTCTTAGTGAATGCGAGTATAAATTTGATTCTGATTTTTTTGAGATATTACAAATCAACTTTATTACTACATTGGTTGATATAGCACACAAAAGGCTCATGTTTGTCATGAGAGCTTCAGAATATCAGCCATTCTGCATATCAACTTTGGAATCAGACATATATGTATTTTTATGTTTATATATTATTTGAACATTAGACATTAAAGAGGTTCATGTATTCTTATTTACACTTATTTACAGTGTACTCTGCACAGCTACAAGTCTGTTGCAAAATAGCAGATAAATACTAAGTGTCAATGATCAGGTTGCTTGAGGTCATTATGGTGCATCTAGCTGTCTGTTTTAAAGTCTAGAAATATTACTTGAGAAACTTAATAACTGGTTTTACATAAGGCCAGTCAGAAGTGATATATGTCAGGTACATAAGAGATATGCCATTTATGTTGATATAATGATAGCAATAGTAGCACTTTGATATGCAAATGTTTCAGGCATATGCCATTAAAATAACAGTGAACTTTCATTGTTTTGTGACTGTATAATTCTAGTGTAGATGGATCTGTGCCCATTTTCTCTATTTGTGTGCTTAGTTCAACAATTGTTGACTCCCATCCATTTGTATATTTGTGAGTTGTGAGTGAGTGTTTGCTACTGCTTTGTAGTAATACTGTGTGTGTAATTGATTGGCCAGCAATTATTCCCTGATGTTATACTAAAATAATTTTGCTTATACAATAGGCAAGGTAAAGCAGCAATAAAAAAAAGATCAAATAAAACAAAGAAAATGAAAATTAAGTAAATCAGAAATACAGCTATAGTTTAGCTACATTGCACTAATAGTTATAAATAAATGGCCCTAAAATCAACGGAGGAAATAAAAGAACAAAAAAATATATGCATTTTTACCCTCTAATCTACCCTTTCTTTAACAGGGCAATAAATAGTTTCAGATAGCTTTATTTGAACCAAAACAAAAAATAAAGTCACAACTTTGCTCCCTGTCCCTTCCGCCCAGTTTCTGTGACTACATCACTCACAACGTACACCTCCTAGCTACAATTAGCTGAAATTTAATGATGACTTTGTACAGCAATATTGCAGGGGCATAAGCTGCTTTTAAACATGCACTGGAACCCTGAACATATATATACATTACATATACATATACATTAATTGTCAAGTCTTTATGCAGTGTTCCTCCTGTGCATTAATTTTGATTGCTTCACAATTAAAATTTTATTCATGTGCTTCTGTCTTTCTGCTCTCACTCTTTCCATAGAACAAGCCCATATTAAATTACAATTTTCAATAGACATGAACTCATACTGTGTGACAAATATATTTGGCATGACTTTGATAATTAACGGCATTATTTGAATTAATTTGACCTAATGAGAACAAAGACCCATGTCCCACAAACAATATCTGCAAGATGTCAAAGATAATACAAAAAAGGCTTATTTCCTTTGTGTGTACTGTAGTTTTTTGTTCAGAGGTCACTATGCAAACTAAAAGAGAGACCAAAAAAAACAAAAAACAAAACTGCATTGTTTAGCATCTTGTATTTGTTTTGTGTTTCAGTTCCGCTATAAAAGACGTGTCTACACCCAGACTTACCTCGATGAAAAGCAGCTGTCCAAGCTCCACACAAAGGTAAGACCAAACACATATGTTTTTTTTTACCCTGATTTGAAGAGCTTTTTCTTTGTGCTAAATCAAAGAATGACACATTAAGAAAGTACAAATCTTTAGTCACTCATATCTTGCATAACACTAGGGCCAATTGGTTACACATGCTTTCCAGTGTATCTTTCAGCGGGGCACCCAGTATCATCCATTTTGAGCTAATCTGGATAGTGTTCTATATACACTTCAGCAAATGCAGGCCAGAATAAAGTGCCTTAGTGAGGTGCTGGGCTGCTCCAAGCCTCCCAAACATCTTCTGCTCATTGGCATAGATTCATGTAGTCTCTGAACAATTAACAGTTTTTTTTTCAAGACATCTTGCCTTTTGTGGTGATTGTGGTGGTAGAGAGTGGTGTCCCCACGACATATTTATTCTAAACCTTTTTACTCTAGGTCATTGATCCATATACAGTATGTTTGTGTTATGTTGAAGTCAAATCTGTAGCATATGACTCGCTTAATTATGATAATCATCAAACCATTCAGTAACTACTTGTGCCTGTGTTAACTCTGTATACACTGTGTAAAACACTAGACACAGAAAGTGGTGGTTGTGGGAGCTTAACGGTGAATTAGTTAGTGACAACCCACATTGCATTATTTAAGGATGCCGCACCCCCTTTGTTGTAAGCCTCCCACCTACCCAGGGGTGCGCCTGCCACATTGGGAACCACAGATTTCAAGTATCATTGCTTATTTGTAATAGTAGCCAAATATATGCAAGAGGGAGGCTTTGTTGAGATTTATTTTCTAGATACTTAAAAAGAGGACCTCAGTAATGGCTTGTTTGTTAGTTCATTCATATGTAATTGAAACAGTCTCTTGAGACCATGCAGAGGCTTGCATAAGGACAATGTGTGCTTTAACACAAGGCATGCGTCACAAACATAAACCAAGGTCTGTTTTGTATCACTAAAACATATTAGTATTAACAGGGGGAGATAAAAGCCATTATGTGTTCATTTATTTCCCATAATGTGTGACACTATGGTCTTGCCTCTCACCAATGCTGTGTAATAGCTTCTTCCAAAATACTCAGCTGTTAGCACTGAAATGTTCTTCCTTGCTGGCCTAATAATCAGTCTTTACTTGGTGGATAGGGATTCTCATAGTGACAACCAAAAGGGCTATCCAACCAACAAACAGGGCCTTCTGTTTGACAGATAGCGGTCAAGGGTAGACAGGTGGTCACAAATACATTTAGACAGGCGGAATAGGACAAAGATTGGCACTCCAAAGTAACACAGCAGCCAAGACAATTTGACAGAGTGTGAAAAGTGTAGCCTGTATGTACTTGTGATAAAAAATGACATATGTTATATTTTCAGATTGGATAATCAAGAAAATCTAAGTAGATTATTTTGACATCATTGCTTTGACCAGGACAAGATTGATCTCAAAAAGCCTATACAAGTCGCTAACACACCGCATGTCTTGTGTCGCACACTAGTGGATCCAATACGATATGAACATAATTAAATTAACTTACATGGCAATAATATAGTACCCTAAATGACACTAACATGTGATATATAACTATCACACCCATTATTATTATTATTACTTTTAATTATCTACTGTTGTTTTTACATCAGTTATTCAAATTTAAATACGTAGAACAGGTACTAGTTGTATGATCTACCTGCTTGACTGGGTAGCCTGTCACTCCTTCCCTGCACTTGACCCTGCAGTGAGACTAGGCACATTCTGACTGACACAGAATGATGTAGACCTATAGTGTGTATGCATGTTCTAGTCTGCATTTTATATGATACTTTTGCATCAAACCAATCAGGGGGCAGGCAATTTACATTACAGTAAAGTGTCATTTTAGTTTTTCGCACTGCAGGTCTTAATACCAAGTTGGATTTTGTTCCCTTTCTGATTTTTTTATGTATCTGTTCACACTATTTTTATAGTATGCACAAAAGAACAATAACGTGACGTCACATGCAATATGTTGTGTATGAATTAAACACAGATGCAGCTGAAGTGAACCTTTACGGTTTCGTGTTGAAGTTGTTGTCCAGTGAAAGCTGAAAAACTCATAAGCAAATGAAAATGATAATGAAAAAGAGTGCAACTTTTAATATAATAATAAACTTTCTTTAGCGATGGCTGCTACGTCCGTATAGAGATGTGTGGATGCATCAGAGCCAAGAGTTATGGAACCGTGATGTGAGCCGCTTCACAGAAGCAGATCTGATCCACATTTTCAGGATGTCAACACCTTTGATTATATCTGACAGCTCCTCTGCGCAAGACACTCATGCCAAGACACTGTTCTCAGGCGAAAAAAGTCAGATGAAATGTGACCTGACCATTCAGATTGTGGTCGCACTGGAAAATATCAGATACATATACAATCTAGTGCTTCCTATGAAAGTGGCCCAGGTCAAATTTTTAAAAAGTTGGATTTCATGTCATTTGTGCTTTTATGGGCAAAAAAATCAGATTTGGGCCTATTTTGCCTGCAGTGTGTCCTTTGTGGACACTTAAGTTGGATAGTTGGAAAGTGAAGACCGAAATGTGGTTAGAATTATTTAGATGTTTAGGAATTTGTGGCTGTGTGCTGGACTTTGCAACATGAGAAATGAAAAGAAAGTGAAGCCCTTCTGTAATCTATGTGGTAATTTCACGCAATAAATCATATATAAATATGTTTTGGAACCAAATCTTAGTTCCAAATTAGAACCAAATTTTAAATGGAAAGTACTGGGTTTTGCCAGTCAGTAACCCTAATAAGAGCAATGTAGGAGCAATGCAACTTATGTTGTGATGCTGTTCGCGTCCATGGCCATCTCAAGTTAGCAACCGGCTCTTACCACAATATCTGCTGTACTTAAGAAGAACAGTTTTGCTTAATATATAGTTGTATGGAAATAATATACAACTTTTGAAAATGGTAGATTAATTATCTGTAGGAGCAGTGGGAGAACATTAATAATTCAGTCTTGCATGTTAAAGGCTTTTTACTTCTGTCCGTCTGTCAAAACACTGCTAATAAAAATAAAATGCTTAGCAAAGATCTGCTTTAAGCAAGCAAAGTTACAAAGTGAACATGCCTGCCTTTCTTTTTTTTTTTTTTTTTAAAGGATGAATTTGCCTTTGTTGCGACCACTTCCAAAGTTAAAGGGAATTCTCGTTATGGGTGCAATTTTGCTGCCTTGGCAGTCACTGTGTTGCTGTTCATCCTGCAGCAAACTGTCCTGTTTGGCGGAGGTCAAACATTAGCCTACATAGCTGGTATGGAGCTTATTAGCCCCAGGCTAAAATTTTAAATTAGGTCACAATTTATAGGATTTTCCCATTCATTTTTGCCTCTCTTCTCCTGACCCAGTGTGACCTGTTTAACCCAAAGCTGTCCTGATTAAGCATGCAGGGTGGCTTAATGGAAGATTTCCAGTACATAGCATACATTATGGAAAAATGCATGTATGTGGTTGTAGGAGACCAATCATGTGATCAACAGAAATATGTTTATATGTTTATAAGTTCACAACAGCATATATGTTGTCTATAGTATATTGAGTTGTGACTCCAACATCTGCATGTTTTTATACCTGCACATCTTATCAGTAGGAATATTCTAAAACAAGATACTGTCTTTTAGATGGTCATCTCTGTTTATCTTGTGGAGGAAACCTTGTACAAGTTAAGCTGTATAGCTACTGTATGGATGGATGGGTGAATGGATGCCAGAGCGTGTGTGAATTTGTTTCCAACAAATAAGTGGACACTTCCTAACAAATACCACCTACTTCTTGTCTTATTTATTAAAAACAACACAAATACAGGCAATTGCTCTATGGAGCAGTCTAAAGCATTACAGATTCATCAGTGCAGAATGTGTGTTAAAGCTCTAGAGAGGGGAAGAAAAGGACAGGTTGCAGCAAATCAAAGGAGAAGCATGTACATTACACTAACAAAAAGCATTAAATAACACGCTATTTAGCAATGTGGTCACAGATGCCAGAGAACACAAAAGCCAGGGGATTTTCACAAGTGTTACTATCAGTAACTCAAGCCAGTTGAGAAATCACACAAAAATTTACCATGTGCATGCACTAGGAAAAAAAGGTTTTGTTGTTGTCCTGTAAGATTTACCATCCAAACTACGGCACAAATTGTGCAGCATTAATTTTTGTTAGAGTACATGTGTGGGAAAGCATAATTCACAAAAGGCATCCCCATGAAACGCATTTCAGAGCAGTGCTATTCCTCCTACACTCTGGCTTTGCATTGTTGGTAGCTGCTTATTCTATTTATGAATGAGAATTCCTGCATTATTTTCAATTTGTAATGAAACTGCACAGAGAATGCTGGTATGATATTGTTCTGAGATGCCAGATCCCACAAAGCATTTGTACAATGCCTAAACCCTCCTATCAGTAGAGTGTTATTGTAGCTGCTGCCAACATGGAATTTGATTTCTGCATAACACACACAAATGCATTCACCAATGTATGGCACAGAATGAAAGAATATTTCCTATGGGGAATCCCTTACACAAAACACTCCTCTTATTTATAATCCTCTAACTTTTAACAAAATACGGACATATCCGTCACTCACATATTTATGCGCACACACATTTTCTAGCCTCTTACCTTAAGGTTAACTTAAGGCTGCCACAGTTAAATGCCTAACCCCAGCTCTTTACTGAACTGCAACCAAATTCTGTTTGTAATCTTAACCTCTAGCGATGTGCGACAGATTGAGGACTAGCCAAAATGTCTTAACTCTCATTGTTTGTGCTGTTCCTAATTTCAGATGCTATATAACCAGGTTTCCTGATGCATATGAACAAGATGACCCAAATTGACTGAGAACTGATGAGGAGATCAGTATAAAATGCACTTACAACTGTCCACAATGTAAAGTAGTGAGTAATGTTCAGCATCCAAAGAAATAAACTGTTCTGTGCAGATTTAGCTGTTAACTGCAGTACATGGTCAGAGCGCTGTCGATAGGTTTATAGTGAAACTAGCCTTCTCACATTGTTAGTGTGTTTTTAAGGCAGTTTGTGGGAATCACACACTTGTCGGGCTTATATACAGTGTCTGTTATAATGTATGTATATGTAATACAGGATTTTCATTTTCCAAGTTCAACTTTTGCTGTAAGTTCATGTTATTGGACACACCCACGGGTAATTTCTCTCTACCAGAGGAATGAACTTCATGATTCACTTCACAGCAATATTGATCCCTGCATTGTACACAGAAAACTAGTCTTTGTTTTTGTGTTGCTGTATGATTGTGTACCTCATGTGCATGCTGTATATATTTGGAATTGTGTACGTGGATGTATTTGTACAACCTAGAACTTATACAGATTCCAAACTATCAGAGAAGTGTCACACATAGGCACATCACAACAAATCACATTAAACTCACATTAAGCACTAACATTAAACTCACATTAGACTGAAACATGACTACTGCTAATAAATTACTTTACTATTCATGCTCTATAAAAATACCATTCAATCATTTTTCCATATAGCCAGAACTCATAAAGCTCCGCTGTCATGCAACACTTGGTTTAGCACATTGCTAATAGAGATTTCACCAGCTCCCTACAGTGTTTTCATGTTTATTAAGGAATTCCACTTTTTTTTCATCTGGTCGTTGTTTTTTGTTTCTGTTCATTTTGGATCTTTATGCTTTCTCTCCTCCCTCTGTTTTCCCTTTCTGTTGCCTGGCTCACTCTTTCCCCTCCCCTCCCTCTCTCCAGCATCCCACAAATTCACCATCTTATCATTTCTCCGTCAGCCTGTGCATGCACAGGAGTCAGGGTTTGCTCCGTGCTGGGGTGAGTGTTTGTGTGAGTGACCATGTGAGTGTGCATACTTTGATGAGATCATGCATAGTAAGAAAGGAGGCGAGAGAGAGAGGGAAAAGAAGAAGAAAAAAGACGAGGAGGAGGACTGGATGTAGCCATGTGGACGATGTTTTGGCATTGTAACTGTAGCTGAACTACGTGTGTGTGAGACAGGGAGTGTGTGTGTGTGAGATGGGATCCTCTCTGGGCAGAAGATTAGCAGCTGAGAGAAAGGAAAGAAAAACTAAAGAAGCCAGGAAGGCCAGACTCAATAGTAAGGTACCCCAATTGATCTCATCATCATTTTTATTTAGCTTACCATTATCTCTGTTGTAAATGCTTCTTTTTCTTTCCAAGGCTCTGTTTTTCACACTTTCTCTCTCAGTTACTCATACTCCATATCCCATCCCTGTCTACCTGTCTATTCTCTCTCCCTTTCTGGCTTCTGTTCAGTTGTTATGCTCTGCTGCATGTTGGCTGTGTGAAGAGCTGGTGCAGTCTTGTCTGAAACCCTGACGGAATGCTAATGTTTTTCTCTGCACTGCTTCAGTTACTAACCATACTTGTAACTGAAGCATTGCATTGGTTTCAATTAGTGTGTGTGTGTGTGTGTGTGTGTGCGCACATGCACGCACATGCGTGGATATTTGTCTCTAATTGTGGCCAGTATCGGCTGTTGTGTTTTAATTATGGATCACTATAGTAATGGTAGTCCTAGATAAGCAAGGCATAAAGTGTGTTTGTGCATGTGTGAGTCTGTATGTGGTTGACATTCTTGTATGAAAATGTGTGTGTGCACACTTGTGGCTGCATGCATGTATAAAAATGTGTTTTTTCATGCGCATGACAGTGTGTGTGTCAAAATCTGCTACTGGTCCCTTGAGGACAGAATTTGATCTGTGATCTTCACAGAATAAGTCAAATTGCTGTCATATCCTACTACTGAAGCTGTCTGATGGAGACTGCCTCACTGTTTCTGTGTTTGTGCCAGAGAAAGACAAAGCTGGAAAGAGCTAAGAAGACAGCGGTGTACAGTAATAGCTGTGGGGAAACTTGTTAAGCTAAGTAACAACCACATTCAGTGTGAACCTCCTGTGAGAGTCTCACAGCTGTCAGACTTGGTCAGTGAGGGCTCAGCAGGTGGCAGCTGTCAACGGGATGCCCTGCAGGCAACCTGTCCTGAGCAACTGCACAACTAGGAAGTCTGAAAAATATCCCACACCAGTCTTCTATCTGTATAGTACTGTAAGTTACTTACTGATGGAGGGTTTATGGAATCTATGGGGTTTAAACCAAAGTTTAAAGCGTAAGCGTAATGTAATATGCTTACAAATTCAGCCAGTTTAAGTAGCAGCCATTAAAACTAACTGCATTTTTTTTATTTTTCACCTTGTCTCATAGTGTTTAACATTTTGTTTAACATTATAGATTATATAATCACTGTACAGTATATACTTCTCACACCCACATGTTTATGTCTGCTTTTTTTCTAGTAGATGTTCTTTGTGAGTAATTGCTGAACGATCATCGATGTTACACAACAGATGCACACAAAAGTATTGACATGTTTTTCATAAAAAATATAAAATTTCAGCTTTGTTAATATCATTGCAAAAGATTTTTGCAATGATTGGAAAATGGAAAACAATACTGATGTAATGCACTATGCAAATATTTTTGTAATTTTTTTTATACTGTAGTTATATTAGCAATGTCTAGATTGTATTTCCAATCAAATTGATGTTATAAAGTCTGATTTTTTTTTTCTTCAAAAATATGGTAATTTCTATGTGAATCCAAGTTTTTGACTGGCGGTGTATCTCATTTTCCATCTTACTTTATCACTTGACTGGAGTAGGCTGGGAACATATGTGTGTAAAAGATAGACAGATTAGAAAGGAATTGATTGTTTTGTTTGGTATGCTCTAAAATCAGGCCATGTAGACACCATAGCTCCAGGCTGTTCATAATACACACACTGCTGATGTTTTTTTGGGGGTCTGTGTTAATTATGTAATGTTGTGTAGTTTAGTAATGTAAACTAGTCTGCAGTAATGTCTAAAAATGGGTAACATTCACAAATGAACAGCTTATGTCACAAAAAGTTGCAACTGTTGTGTATATAAGAAATTATCAAGTGACGACAAGCAACAAATGGAGCTTGATTAAATTGAACAGATCAAGTTGCCCCCAGTTCCCCCTGCATCATGGCTTATACTGTCCAAACATTACTGTGGTAGATGACAGTCATGCACATCAAAATCCCATGTGTATGCTCCAAAGAAAATGTAGCTTATTTTTTCCTGCTGACAGATAATGCAAGCCAGACAAAATGACATTTACTGTGCACGAGGCTTCACACAACAATTGTCTTTCTATTTATTTATGTTTATATGCATTGTGGAATCATTTTAGATATTACACATCACTACTGACGTTCTTTCCATCTGCCCATCCATCAATTTAAGTGAACCACAATTGGACTTGCTGTTTTGTCTTGATGTCATGCCTCATTGTCCAAGTTCATTTTATATAAAAAACAACACATTGTATAGGCTCTTGGTCTATTAACATCAACATGCCACTAGCACGAGACTCCATCATTCTAGGTCAAGCAGTATGAATAGTTGACTGTAGAATAGGATGCCAGAGGCATAGAGTACAATAGAGTTCTAATAATCATCTGAGTGAATAAATACACTACCCATAAACCCCCTCCCTCAGCCTGGAGCTTGCTGGCTGCCCTCTTTTCTTCACTCTCTATATCCTGTAGGGCACTTTGTAGCCAATGCTCATGTTTAGGAGGGGACAGCTTTTGCTAAATATTTTCAGCTGAGTTTTGACATAAGTTTTACTTAATTAGTCTAGACTGCTTTCCAGAGCTCATTTGATGTGTTTAGTTTTGCTTAATCTGTGGCTCTGTCCCCATGTGCCTCGTGTCAGTTTGTGTATCTGTCTGAAAGCACATGACTGGACCTGATTCAGCTCTTTCTTTCTGTGCACTCTTTTATTCTGATGACAGCACGCATTCCCCTTTTCCTCCCTGACCACCACACTTATGAACACAAACATACAGAACACATAGTCATGCACACAAACAACAATAGAGGTCTGTTGACATATTTCATGTAACAGAATTAATTCTACTGTCACCTATGCTGTACAATGACTTTTAGTCACTAGTGTTCATCTGCATACAGTTAGCTTGCATCAGGGGTGGTTACAATGGTTTTTAAAAAGTGACATGATGAAAAAATGGAAGATAATGTGACAAGAAACTTCTTATACTGCTCCTGTAGCATATTATGCAACCTCTCAACTGTCCCTCTGTGAGTTCAGTGAGACTATCAAAAATCTGTGATATTTTCATTTAAATCTGGACATAATCAGAAAGTCTGGGTCTTGCAGACACGATAATTTACAATACAGTGCAATACAATACAGTATATTTGTCACACTTAAATGATTTAGATTATCAGACAAATGTTTGTATTAGGCAAACATAACCAAAGTAAATGCAAAAACCAGTTTTTAAATTATGTTTTCATTTTTTAAGTGAAAAAAGCTGTCCAAACATGGCCCTATGTGAAAAACTAATTGTCCCCTAAACCTAATAACTGGTTGTGCAAGCCTTGGTGACAACAACAGCAATTGAGCATTTGCAATCACTGGCAAAACATTTTCACAGCACTGTATGTGAAATGAAGAAAAATACTTACATTAATTATTAATAAATTAAAAATGAATGTAATACCCAATTATCAAATGTACTATCAAAATTAATGGTGTCTAACAACCATCCCAGATGAAAGTAGCTATCCCTTACCTATTTCTCAGGAATAGCAACAATGCTAATGCTTGGGCTGTACTTTTAGAGACAGGTCCTTAGAGAGTACTGTTTTGCATTCTGTGATTCTCTCGATGACTTGATCTTCTGATAATGTGGTCGCTTTTGGTCTGTGTAATCATGCTCCGGATAAAATCTGGGTCCAGTTTCTGCAAAACATGTTGGATTGCTATGTACTATGTCCTTAGAAACCTCAAATCAAACAAAGTTGCACAAGCTTTTGATCTGTAAAATAAATCTACTTGTCATCTGAATTCATGCTTAATGAAAGAGCTAAAACTTGTCTGACTTTTTGTATAAAGCAGTTAACATGGTTAATAATACCAATCAGCTATAATTAGACTTTTTATAGAAGAATTTTATATGTCATAACTCTTTGTGTAACTAAATTCTCAAACCTGCTAATTATTTCCTTGTTTATGTAAACATTTTGGACACCACTGTATATTCAATGTTGTTCCACTGTTAATGCCTATGCCTTCTTATTTTGGCAATAATTGTTTGGCAAGTAAGTCAGTGCTCAATTGTACTGATGGAAGAGACAATGCTGGGCAAAGCCATACTGTTAGTGTAGCCAGGATGTATTTGTGGATCCACTTACAATAAGCCTGTGCTCTGCATGTTTGTGAGCATGTTGATGAGTGAGAAAGAGGCTGTGGCTTTCCCTGCTTTGTTCCAGCCTTTAGCCAACCCTTTCAGAGCCAGTTCATACTGTCCTGTCTGCCCAAACTGTGGTTCATCACGAGGAATACTAGATATCATATAGGGCTAAAACTTATTATTGCAGTGCTTCTGAGCAGGATTACTCAGGAGGCACCATGCTGCTGCGTTCAGAGAGAGCTACCAGAAGCCGGGCAACTGAGGTTAGACACAACACACTACTGCTAAAATGACTCATGAGATCCAGCAAAAAATATAGGTTACTGTGCTATGCAGGTAGCCCCCTGGAAATGTTCTTATTTAGATACTCAGCAATTAGTTTATTTGTCAGCATTGAGTTTTGCGCACTTACTGTCTTTACCAAAAGCAAAATTAGTGAACACAGGTCTTCACTGTTTTTTTGATGCATGGATGACACAAAGTACATTAGCAGCAAATGAGTGGTTTTGTTAGATGAGTAGTTAAAGACTGATTGGTCTGATTGCTGTGCAACAAGCAATTCACACGGTTTCTATGAGAAGGATTGCATCATAATTACTTCTATCACTGTCACTGTTGAATGTGTTTGACCTACACAAATACTAAAGTGACAAAAAGCAGTGCTATTGCTTGCCTGAAAAAGTGCTCCACTACACACAGATGTACCTCTTCAAATTCTTAGTTGAAGCATTAACTTACTTAAAATACAAAAGCACAAGTATTCTTCTTAGAAAAATATGAATTTGATATTTTTGATCAGATCAGATACAGTTTGTGAGTGAAAAATAAGGCAAAGGAAATTTCTAGCAATTATGTAAGACCAAGGACAAAAATCTTTGTAATCTAGGGACTTGGAAACCACTAAATAAACGTGACAACTTTAAGACAAACTTGTCTTAAAAGACCCTAACATATGTTTTTAGTACATAATTTTTACAGTGAACTGAATTTTGATTGTCTGAAGATCCAGTGGGACACTGGTTGGAGTAAGTTACTTGAATTATGATCATGATGGTAATGATTGTGTGTGTGAGATGTGAGAAGAGATTGGGCTTCTTTCTAAATCTTCACCAGAGAGGTATTAAAATTGAATTGCATGGTACACAAACATTTATGGTCAATGACGTGTTCATTGCTGTTACTATAGTAACCCTCATCACTGTCTCTGAGAGCGTTTTGTTTTGAATGCACTCATGCATCATGAATAAAATCTGTGTGTTTAGTGTGCTAAACTATGAATTGGTAAATAGTTTATGTTCAGGCATATGTGATTGCATGTGTAAGTATGTGTGTGAATGAATCCGATCATATTTCATACATATTTCAACATAAGAGTGTAAAAATGTATCGTAACTGGCCTGTTTGGAGTAACATAGAACGTAATGTTGTTTTCTCTGCCAGTAAATCCACAGTTAATTCTACCATTACAATACTGTTTTTAAATGAAATAGTTTTTTATTATGTCAGCATACACTGATCAGCCATAGCATATGACCACCTGTAATGCAGGTGTAATCCAGTACAACAGCTCTGCCATGAATTCTACATTTACAAAGTTATATTTTTTCTGTTTTTAAGTTGAAACTGTCAGAAGTGTGATAATTCTACTATATATGCATTATTAAGGTCATTGTGGGCGGGGGAGTCGTACTGGAGGACGTGATCTTGTCTCTAATGTTTTGGACCCCTTACTGATGTAAATCAGTGTAGAATCTTAAGTGTATTAATTTCTTCATTTAAAATCATAAATGAACTTGAGTAAACTTTGTCCATAAAGCACAGCAATAATAATTTCCATAAATTAACTTAACTTAACCTTCTCCTAGTTTAAGGCATCCTTCATATTGTTTTAAGAATCACATCTTTTTTATGTGTCCCTTTAAGCAAGAATATACTGCAGTGTTGTGTGAAAACACTGCTAACTGCTGGTATAAGACACAACAAGTGCATGACTTTTAACTACACGCCAGGACAGTAGTAAAATTAGTAGTAGTCTAATTTTATTTGTACACTATTTATTAGTGATTTACACCATAGTTTACACCTCTCTATGTAGCAGTATCCTCCATAGCCTTACAAAGCTTTTATATTTTGCTCTCCTCTCCTTTGACCACTGTCTTTTTTAGAATGTATTGGACTGTAGTTTCTACAATGCTTAATTTTTTAAATATGCTTTAAAGTTAGCATTTAAGTTTACATTCAATAAGTTTCTGTTTACAGACATATATATCAGTGTCTGTTTGCACCACTTTCTCCTATGTGTAATATTTGTTCTTGGGGGATTAATGGCATAATAATCATTGATCAGTGCTTTATTGAAAAACTAAACAAACAGATAAAATTAAACATTCTCTTGTATTTTTTTATAGTGAACACAACATATCACAACAAACATATTTCAATCTTTCAACAATAATTTGCTAAGACAGTGATATGGTACTGGTATTTCAAATGTCCTTCTATTGTGATGCTGAATCGCACTAATCCTCTGTTCACAAATACTGCAAATGTAATGCTGAAGTCCTGGGAGTAATAATCAACTACAGTATAAAAGGGAGAAAAACATAAAAACAAAGGTAATTCTTAATCAAATAAGATTGAGCAAGCAAGTCACACACCAAAGATTAAACACTTTAAAAAAAATAATTCCAGTTTAAAATACTGTCTGAGACAACAAAATATGACATTACAATACAGTTTATAAAACTCATTTGATTCAGATCATCAAATACATTTTAATATTACACAAAGTTTACCAAAGTAAATGCAAAATGCCTTTTTTTAACAATGATTTCATTTATTAAGGGGATAAAAAAGCTGTTCAAACCTGCCTGACCCAATATCAAAAGGTAATTGTGCCCCCCTACCAATTTCACTTGCCACACCCAGGCCTTATTACTGCCAGAGCTGTTAAATCACAAAATAATTTAAATAGATGCTGTTTGACAATGTGGTGCACACTGAAATAGCCCAAAAAGTAGTAAGGTAGTAGAATGGGAATAACCCTTCTTAAGGGGCAACCAAGAAAGGACAATTGGTATTACGATTATTATTAATCTTGATTATGATTTCATGGGAGCAAGTCGACTAGTTCTGTGCACCCTGGGGAGTTGTGTTGTTACAGCATTGGGGTACGTTTGTCTAAGTAAATGAAGATAAATACATGGTGTAATATTTCACTGTAGATTACCTGGACTACCCAGAGAGTTTAAGGTGCTCGTGCTTTGTGTACAACCATTGTCAGAGACAGCCAGCCAGGAGCCTCTTTGACACTGAACCATTTTTTCCTATAATAAGATTGGCACACAGTCAGGGAGCACATATAATGGTCAGCAAGAATAAAGTCTGGGAATTGTTGAAGTCCACCATATGTACTGTAATAGAATTTTAAATCATCCATAGTAGGTGTCTGCCACTCCATCACTCCTTATTGATATAGGTGTGCACAAGACACACATTTCCTGGTCTTTGGAGTCTGGCAGATGTTTTAGCAAGCAAAGTAAAAGGAAAATCTTCTGCAAACCTGATCATACTGAATACCAACTGCACCTCAAGTAAACTCACCTTTCATAATCAAGTTCATCCTAAAAAGAATTGAAAATAACAGTATTCCACAATAACTCAGCACTGTATTAGGAAGACTAGTAGTAGAAAACCAATATCACACAGGCAAGAAAGACTGAAGTTGTAAATAGAAAACAGGTTCATTCTGTACTCCCTTTTATTGTCCTCTGTCATGTACTACTCTCCATTCCTTCCACTCATATGACACAATTTTCTTGTGTTTCACTGTGTTGCATTTTTAATGAGAATACGCTTCTAGACCTTCATACTCTGCAATAAATCCATAAATTATAGAATGAACTCACAACTAAAATTCCCTTAGCCATTTGCCTGTTTTTTTCCATTTCATAAAAAAAAAAAGATTTTAAAAGAGAAGCCTCTATTGTGATATTGAATCTTGTGTGAAAAAGAAGTTGTAGTAGACAACTTACACTATACAGTATGTTTTCATTGTTTGCAATGGGGCTATGCCAAAGCCTTGAAATGTATTTTGGTATGATTCTGCTTGCTTTTATGGACCTAAGCTAGAGAGCTGAGATAACGGTCTGCATGCTTCCCTTTATTTTCTGGTTGTATGTGTTTCTTGCTCTCAGTCCATATTTATAAAACATGATCAACAAAACCTATGTTTGCAAACTGCATCCCCTTTCCTGCTTTTAATATTTTCTTTTGCTTATTTTAAAAATTCATCATACCTTACTTATTTTTGCAGAGCATGTGTTTTTTACTACTTGTGACTTACCCCAATGTTTCTTATTAAAGCAAAGCCTACACCTTCTTGTCTACCATAGAATATGACGCTTATTCCTGACAGTCATGTCTCAACCAGAACCTTTAAGTCTTCATTAAAACATAATCCGCTATGAGGCTAAATACTTTTGTAAATAAACTTTTACAAAACAAGTTACTGTAAACTTTTTACTTCTGTTATAAACTGTTGTGTAAGTGGCTGTATGATGATGTTTCTGTGTGTATTTAAAATGCAGCTGTGTGTCTCTTGGTTGTCTAATTAAAATGCAGAACTTGCTGCAGAGTGGCCTTTTTACAAAGCTTGTAGAAGAGGATGGTCAACACCTGTCTGCTCTCACTCCAGCCTTTTTCTAAGTGATTAACAGAGAGAGAATCAGGAACATTTGTGCTAGATAAGGATGTTTGTGTTTATTGACATGACTATACATAAGCTATCTTTTCTAATGTGTGATAGAGGGGCTTAGCACTGTCGCCTCACAGTAGGAAGTCTTTCTATGTGGAGTTTACATATTACATATTACATATCCTCGTGTTTGCGTGGATTCTCTCCGAGCACTCCGGCTTCCTCCCACAGTCTAAAGACATGCTGTCAGGCTGATCTTATCGTGAGTGAGAGTGTGAATGGTTGTCTTTGTCTATATGTGGCCCTGTGATGGACTGGCAATCTTTCCAGGGTGTACCCCGCCTCTTGCCTATATGATAGCAGGGATAGGCTCCAGCACAAGTGGTTGAGAAAATGGATGGATGTGCAAATGAATTATGCCACAATTTGAAATATAATGAAATCTTTTTTTGATAGGATTGTATTTATGGACACTGCCTGAATCTCTGCCTCACTAAATTATTTATATAAT